>JAPZAG010002069.1:0-21947 GCA_027475135.1 Bactrocera correcta
ATATGGGTTGTGGTTTTGGCGAAATGATCACGAATTACGAGGGCAGTATGGGATGGTGCATTATCGTGGCGTAAAAACCAAGAAATGTCTTTCCACAATTCCGGCCTTTTTAGGTGGATAGCGTTACGCAAACGACGAATAACGTTCAAATAATATTCCTTGTTGACTGTTTGACCGGTTGGAAGGAATTCATAATACACAACATCACGATAATCAAAGAAAACAGTCAGCATGACCTTGATTTTTGAGCGACTTTGGCGCGATATTTTTGTCTCGGCTCTCTTTTGGCACGATATTCGCACGATTGATCGGTTGTTTCGGGATCGTAAGCATAGATCCAAGTTTCATCGCCAGTTATAATACATTTCGTGACACCCTGGTGGTCGGAACGCATCATTTCACACACTTCAACGCGACGCCTTTTTTCCAAAAATTCAATGTTTTCGGTACCAGTCGAGATTTGACGCGCTTGAGGCCCAAAACATCCTTCAAAATGATATTGGCTGAGCTTTTAGATACGCCAACTTCATCAGCAAGGTCTCTAATTGTTAATCGACGGTTTTTCAACAACAAATCTTTGATTTGTTGAACGTGAGCTTCGTCGGTTGAGGTTGATGGTCGCCCTGGACGCTCTTCGTCTTCGACACGTTCACGGTCGGCTTGGACCTCACTATACCACTTGTAAACATTTTTTTAGACATAGCCTCAAAGTCCAAAGGCTTTCTGCACCTCAACGTATCCGCAGCAGAAAAAATTTAAGGCAAATTCTTTGCTCAACAAATTTCGACATCGCAAAAACCGAAAAACTCACTTTTAGCAGCTCACAAAACGACACGTATCTCAAACACTAATGAATATTTTGACACGAAATTTGACATAAATGTGACTGACAGTACTACCGACCTAAAAAAAATAGTTCTCCAAATCCTTCGACGCGCGTTTAAATTTAAATGTCACCTTATTTTTTGGGCATAGTAGTATATGTATATGAAGGAATCATATACATGCGTAGAACTTAAAACTTATATATGGGAAGCAGAAGTGTGAATATTCTGTTTTAGTTCATGGCTGCATTAACTTTAAACCGAATACCTGTAACGTCCGGAAGTCACGAATAGACACCAAGCAATAATTTTTCCTCAACAGTTTGGAAAACAGCAGTTAGGAAGTTTTATTTAAGTTCAAATTTTATATTTTAAACAAAAATTAAAGGAAGAAGATAGTTTAGAACTATCAATATAGAAAACGTCTTTTCGTAATGATAAGATGAAACCGAATTTGCAACGTCATTATTCACATGATTTATGCGTCAAACTATTATGCAAACAGACAAATAATTATGGGTTTAAAAAAAATTCTGGCTTGGATACATTTTTCAAATTTTGTGGACAATGTAATCATCAAAAAATCAAAATCCCGCATAAAATATTTTCGTTGAATTGTTTTAGTTGTTTACCAACCATTCAATGATTCTCTAAATTAACAAGAACACAGTCATATACATAAATACTACTGAGCGATTTCTTTCTACAATTCATTAAATTCGTACTAACGGCAGCGATTTCTGTAGGTAGATTCGTCAAGAAGGGTCGCGGCAAATCAAATATGCTAAAAGCCAACGCGAGCGTATCAAATCAATGCGTTGCTAAACAAACAGCTGGAACGCGCCAGCGAATTCAATTAACAAAACCAAAATGAAGAATGGACGCTGCAGCCATGGCGTACATCGTTCATCGCGATTCTAAAGACTTTTCCATGAGTAAACACTTAATTTCATTTGGTTTTAGGAGGATCGATGGAGGAAGATGGGAGAGCTGTAATCAAGGTTGTGTGGCTGTGGCAGCCGTCGCAAGCTGTAATTTAAATTTTCAGTCGGATTTGTATTTAGATGCTTACAAACAGCTGAAATTACTGTGCTAAAATTGTTATTTTTTCCTGGAAATTTCTTTAGTAATTAATCTTTAAGAAATTCAGCGGTTTTGGTTTATAAATTTAACGAGATTTTAGTAAAAGCTTTTTAGGTTCTCTGCAACCTATCCCTCAATTTACGGTTTGAGAGCATATCCTAATAATATACTTGAATTAAGATGAATGCTGGGCAGTACACCCGCACAACTACTTGAAAAATTTTTAATTCCGATGGAAAAATTAATAAGGGTGTATAATAGTTACCCCGTAACTGTATTTGTTATAATCCAATCTTTACCTAATTTCCAAAAAACAAAAATGTTAAAAAGGGTTCAATTTCATAGTTCCCCGAAATTTGGAATGGGCTATAATTACTTGGATAATATTATATACAAATCATTCTGTAATGAAATATACATACATATACTAGCGACCCGTCCCTGCTTCACACAGGTATTAAAGAATCATTTCAAAAGTAATAATTTTATACACACCCTCCCACATATACTTTCTCGTTTTTGCGTGGGGTCATTACAAATTAGTTAAATGAAGGAAATTCGAACATGAACGTATATTTTTCTTTAAATTTTGTAAAAGGGCCTTTACTACAGATTTTACTTTATCTGCTCCTGAAAAATAATTTATTGAGTCAGAGCATCCCTCTAAAATTTGATGTTAATTTATTTTGTGACAGCAATAGAAAGTGATTTTTAGGAATTTTAGAACTTTTTTTCTGGTTTATTTCTTTTTTTCGTTTATTTCGCTGACACTATCATTTCTGGGTGACAGTATTGCCCTAAAGCACAACCAATGAAGTTCCTTTTTGTGTAAATTCTCGATGTCCGGGAATACTGCATCCATTGAAATTTCTAAACTATGGACTATTTGGCCTATAGACTCATTCAGAAGAATATTACAATTAATCCTTAAATTTGGAATGGGTAAAATTCCTTTCCCAGGTTTAAGCAGTGGTCGTGGAAAATAAGCATCAGTGATTCCATGTAGATGAGCTCTCATATTCGTCCGTATTTTATATTTTCAGTCGAAGTCCATAGAACGAGGGTATTAAGCATGCATTGATGATATCTGCTCCCGAATCTTTGTTAATGACAGGAAGAGTCTGTCAAAATCTCCAGCAAATACAAAAGTTATCCCGCTCATGAGAGCAAAGGAGTTTCTAATGTCTTTTAAGGTTCTGTCCACGGCCTATATATGTGCTTTACGGTGCTTGGTGCATTCATCCCTAGAGTCTTGCAATATTTAATCAAGAGGTCCAGTTTTGCGGAAAGAACATATTGATTATTGTGTTAGATTTATGGATAACGGAAGTTAAGAAGATGAATGAGCAGTTTTTCCATCCTTTAGAGGAGTTACAGCAATTCCTGGCGAAGCAATTGCTATCGCTATCTTCCCAAATTGTCTTATTTTAGCAAGTATTAAATTTGCAAGAAATGTCTTGCCACTGCACTGGCTCTGTATGCCGAGCTGAGTCAATTTAGCCATGTCCGTCTGGCTGTTTGTATATGACCTGGTTTACGAAAAGGGGGCTTAGGTGTCAAAAAAAAATAAAAAATAAAATAAAATAAAAAAAAAATTGAAGAAATAGAAATAAAAAAAAAATGATTTTTGACACCTAAGCCCCCTTTTCGTAGACCAGGTCACATATACGAACTAGTTCCTCAGTTTTTAAGATAAAAGTCATTTTCTCTTCAAGAAGCTGCTCATTTGTCGGAACTGCTGATATCGGACCACTATAACATATAGCTGCCATACAAACTGAACGATCGGAATCAAGTTCTTTTATGGAAAACTTTCACATTTGACAATGTATCTTCACAAAAGTTGGCACAGGTTATTTTGTAAGATAATAATGTAATATACGAAAGAATTGTTCAGATCGAATTAGTGTAGCTTCCATCCAAACTGGATACATATGTAGTTATTAAAGGAAATGCACCTGTGAAGGGTAAATTTAAAAACAAAAATACACTATTATTGGAAAAAACACGCTTTCTCATTTTGATTGAGATTACTCACATATTGGCCATTATTAGCGGTCTTGTAAGCATTTAGGGGCTGAGGAATGTACTGTTGCGTTCAACCCATTTTTGACACAAGGGTATATTAGTATCTCCTGAATTCCACATATAGGCCGAGAGTTTCTGCAAAAAGTTAGCCATACCCATTAGAGTCCGATTTTGATAATTTTTATACCTGAGATTGTGCAAAGTTTTACCCGAATATGCATAAAACTTTATTATCGCCTTTATTAATGTGCCCAAAAATTAGGTGACATTGTATTTATTTTGAAAATTCTTTATTTATTTCAATCCAAATCAATTTCGTCCCCTTCAAAGTAATCCCCTCCCGATGCAATGCACTTATCCCAACGGATTTTCCAATCTTCGAAACACTGGTTGTAGTAATTTTCCGGGATGACCTTCAGTTCCGTCTTCGATGCGGCTTGAATCTCCTCTATCGTATAAAAACGGTGTCCCCGGAGCGGTCTTTTGAGGTTGGTGAACAGCCAGAAGTCGCACGGCGCCAGATCAGGTGAATACGGTGGTTGCGCAACGATATGGGTTGTGGTTTTGGCGAAATGATCACGAATTACGAGGGCAGTATGGGATGGTGCATTATCGTCGTATAGAAACCAAGACTTGTCTTTCCACAATTCCGGCCTTTTTAGGCGGATAGCGTAACGCAAACGACGCATAACGTTCAAATAATATTCCTTGTTGTCCGTTTGACCGGTTGGAAGGAATTCATAATGCACAACACCACGATAATCGAAGAAGACAGTCAACATGACCTTGATTTTTGAGCGACATTGGTGCGATTTTTTTGGTCTCGGCTATCTTTTTCCACGATATTCGCTCGATTGATCGGTTGTTTCGGGGTCGTAAGCATAGATCCAAGTCTCATCGCCATGTAGTCGGAAAGCATCGTTTCACACACTTCAACGTAACACCTTTTTTCCAAAAAATTCAATATTTTCGGTACCAGTCGAGATTTGACGCACTTGAGGCGGCCCAAAACATCTTTGAAAATGGTATTAGCTGAGCCTTTCGATATGCCAACTTCATCAGCAAGGTCTCTAATTGTTAATTGATGGTTTTTCAACACCAAATCTTTGATTTGTTGAACGTGAGCTTTGTCGGTTGAGGTTGATGGTCGCCCTGGACGCTCTTCGTCTTCGACACGTTCACGGCCGGCTTGGAACTCACTATACCACTTGTAAACATTTTTTTTAGACAAAGCCTCATCATCAAAGGCTCTCTGCACTATCCCCAACGTATCCGCAGCAGAAAATTGATTCCGTAAACAAAATTTAATGCAAATTCTTTGCTCAACAAATTTCGACATCGCAAAAAACGAAAAACTCACTGTAAGCAGCTCACAAAACGGCACGTATCTCAAACACTAATGAATATTTTGACATGAAATTTGACATAAATGTGACTGACAGTACTACCAATCTAAAAAAAATAATTCTCCAAATACTTCGAAGCGCGCAGTTTAAATTCAAATGTCACCTTATTTTTCATAAACATGATTCTCTTTGAGAATGTAGAGCATCTCTTTTATGACCTCTATGCGAAATCGTTTTGAGAAAATACTATCATTTGGTACTAATATAGCTATTACTAAAAGATGTATCTCATATGTTTTTGATGCGAAACAACGATTTTGAAGTGTTGTTTTTTTTTTTTAAATTTTAAGGAGAAAGCTGACACTCTAAAGTAGTCAAAAGAACGTGTTGATGATCGTTCATGAATATTTGGATATGCAAAAGATCTGAAAAAGTGGATGTCACTCAAACTTAAAACTAACTACGTAGAAACAGTGCAACTGGAACTGTCTAATCTTAATAATTAATTAACTTTGATTCTATATATTATATGAAGTTACATACTTAAGAGAATTAACCACGGTATTATAATAATCAAACTCAACATTATAACACGTCCCATTAACTTTAACGGGTTACAAGTACAAAGATATTGAGACACGCAGTTTAAAAGTAATAAAAAAATTCTCATTCTCTATTTTATATCTTTGTCGCAAATACGATCACCATTAACCTATGAATTGTATTGTAAAGACTCTTCGCAAACAATACAAATAAAAATAAAACTTAATAAAATAAAATGAAGAGTGAACGGTACTTTTTCGAAAGGTGTAAGGTGTATGCCATAAATGTCAACTATTGGCTCGAAAAGAAGTGGAAAGAAAAGAACAAAGTCAAATAGACACATGTACACAATAACTCTTGAGCGAACGAAATGTGTGAGGCAGTCGTAAATTTCTTTGCGCTGCAGTAGGTGAATGCCTAATGAGGGAGATCGGTCACAGCACCTTTCAGCTGAAGTCAAAACAGTAAGCATTATGTGAAATTGGGCTTACAACGTGTACGCTTTTGCAACGGTTCACTTTGGTGTCACAAATAACAGCAAAGCCAACTTTAGGCTTTAGGCAGTTTGACAAACGGCCATCAAAATTAACTTAGCTCAATCATGATACGAATTGTTATTATTTTAGTTCTTTTAATGATACATGTACTTAAAGGAATTTGAGATCGGAATCGGTCTCCGAGTTAATTTAAATTTCAAAAACGTTATACAAATTTAGACCAGTAAAAAATAGAAAATACGCGCCTACTTGTGGCACTAAAAAGCAATCACTCTCAATCACTCTTGCGATCGTGGCCTTGCAATGCGCTTCAATTAGTTGAAATCGTTCCCGAAGCCTGCTCCAGTTATGCGTGAGAATCGTAACCCAAAGCACAAAAAATCTGTGTAAGTGAAGTCGAGGCGCTGTAATTCAGCACACACCCTACAAAAAACTACGGAACGATTGTAAAGTTATCGAATTCCCACAGCCTTTAAGGCGTCAACGCGCTTAATTGACGTAGCCGGTCGCGATTGGACGCCTAAACCGCCGCTTAATTGACCAGCTGGCTCACGTGTGCTCTACAAAAGTTAATTTCAATTCTGCATTCGAAATTAATTCAATAATCGTTAAAGTTGAATAGAGCTGTGGGGAAACGTTCAATAAACTTCAGCGCTTGTTGTTGTTTGCTACTACCGACTTTTGTACGTATTTGTGTGTGTGTGAACAGACAAATTTCCCTTATAATTAAATTATTAGCAAGTAGTCACAGTATACGCATGCGAACATATTAACAACACATTTAAAGTGCTAGATCTGAATTGCATTAAGGGTTAAGGGTGCCCAACAGCACGCATCTATTGTTCAGTTAACATTTCCGCTCCGCCGTCTACCACATACGAGTTTATCTATAACTATCACAGTGTAGATTGGCCACATGCTCAGTGGGTTAATGCATGTAAATCATATGCAAATGTTAAGTATCGCCAACAACGATCTACACAAAATAATTTGCGCCGTTCAAAGCGCTTCTTCCAATGGGCAATGTCGTCAAAACTTTTACCGCTCCGCCTTCGGTGAAGTAAGGACGCGCATATACGCACACACGTTTGCATAGGTAATAGGTGTTTGTTGTTGCTGCGGTTTTCACCCTTTCCCTTCCGTATCATCAATCAACAGCAATTTAGCTGTTGAACATATGAAGTCATATTGTAATTTAAATTGCATATTTTTAGGTTGCTGGGCGAAATGCCTATGGTGATAGCTTGGGCGCAGCAGAATGCCCGCTCAGCAAAAAGCAATCACAAATACATAAACAAATATTTATATGTGCATGCCTCCGCCAAGCAAACATATCGTAGGAGATAAGGGTTTGGACACAAAATTTTCCGACAATTGGAATTTGAAGTTACTGTTATGTGAAATTTATATGCACAAGTATTATATATTCAATTTGTAAAATATTGAAGATAAAACGGTTATTAGTGAATGTTATTTCACTTAATTTTACAGCGGTTGTTGCGTACTGATTAAAGAACCAAGAGCCAATTCTGGATCGACCAAATTCTGGGGTTACATGGACAGCCTTTTTTCAACAATTTTTACTCATATAATAAATGAAATATTTTAATAGAATATTTTATTGTTACAAATTGTTATTAACAAAGAATTTGAAATTTTTGAAAAAAAATTTTAAACTCGGCCATTGCGACGCCTTTTCCGACGATTCCTCGAAAAAATATGTGCCAGCGCTGGCAGAATAACTCATTACATGATCACCTAAAGTGAAAAAATACGTGTTTTAGTTAAAACCTTAACTTAGAACTTGCACGAAGGAGTGAAAACTGAAATTGGATTTTTGGCAGTTGTATTTGAAAAAAGTCCAAGTCTTTAAAAATTGTATTTCGAAGACCAGTGTTGAATTTCCCGAAGATCGGTTGAGTAGTTTTCGAGAAATCTTGCCAACCGATTTCAAAAACACAGTTTCAAGAAAGACGGCGCACTTAGCTTAGCTAGCCCCGAGCGCACAAGCTCTCAAGCTTGTTTCACCGAAACTATTACTCGGTTGAACTTAAAAATTTAGGAAAATATTCTAGAGATGTTTTAGTATTTAATAATACAATAAAAAAATCGATTCGTAAATGATCTCCAATAAAATTTGTATCCCATTAACTTACCACATATAGTATATACATAGGCCATAGACTAAAACGAAAATTACATATAAATCATAAAATAAGACATATCTGACCTGATATTGATCCTGATATTAGTCATATGAGGTCTAGAGAATTCGACATTGTGCATTTTAGCCATAAAATGTAAAGATGTTATAAGGAAATACACCCTCCCACTTTTATTAAGACAACTCACATATTTGGCTGTATTTCGCAAATACATAGTTTTATATGGTATATAGGAGCTAAGGGTATGATTCACAGATTGATCGATATTTTGGATAAAAAGTTCGGAATGGGAACTGGGATCCACATACTGAGTATCTGGGGTTTGAATAGTTTCTTTCCGATTTGGACAACTTGTTAGCTAAATTTGGTCGATATCGGTCTAATAGGGACCACTCCCAACGTCAATATTTGACATTGGCTCCTATAAAACCGTCGTATTATCGCGTTTGTCAAATTTTTTTCTGAAGCATTTATTTATTGATTTATCATAATTTTAGTAGCTAAAAAATATTAAGATTTGTCGTGGTTATATCATGCACTCCCACAAGGGGTTTTTACAAGATTTGTCTCAAGCAAATTTGATTATTGTAGCTTTATGGGTTTAGGAGTAATGTGCATTTAACCGATTATAAAACGAAACCACCCTCACAGGTGCACCTTTTTACTGCGATCCCAAATTGGCAAATTAAAGTTTTATATCTTAATTTAGTGCCTAGTTATGTCATTTTATAGGTTTTCGGTTGATCGCGTGGACGTGGCAGTGGTTCCATGGCAGATGGCTCTTTGGCTAAGGAACACGTGTACAAAGTTTCATAAAGGTAAATAAATTTTTACTTAAGTTCACTTACACGGGCAGATTGACATGGAGTCACCCAGGTTTTAACTCGTCTAGTCACTTATGTACATACTATATGTGTATATTAATACATATCTAAACTCTAAACTCTGTACTCAGTCGACCGGCAATGAATAATTTTTGCGAGTATTTGTGACTGGATTAACTTTCGATAAAATACACTTTCTTTCGGAGTAGACTCCCATTTGCTAATAAGGGAAAAAGTCCTACAAAGTAAAAAAAGGCAACAAACAGATCAGAATTAAAAGGTCATGAAGCGTTGGAACAGTACAGAAATAGGCCTGATGGAGGAAAGAAAATCAAAAATTGTACTCATTCTGCAAATTGAATGCGATTACTCTATTGAGAGCTCTTTTTGACCAACATCGATAATGCTGAAAAAATGACAAACCAAACGAACAACTAGAATTGATATTAACATATAATATTTTCTCATTACTTATATTTACTATACATAAATATTCGTATTTGGTTTTGGATTTAGTTTGTTTTTTATCGCTATATGTAAGCAATGTATAACTTTGAACAATAATGATTGCTTGCAACATTTTTATTTAATTTATTATTTACAATTTATTTAGTCTAAATTTTGTTGCCTACAGTTTTCTATAATTTTTGAGCATCTCTGATGATAAAGCATTCTTACCTCATACATGTTTGCCTTCAACTCGTCAATAATCTGAGTGGTGCTCAAATCCGATGTATCATTTGCATCTAACTCAAGATACCCAGGAAAAGTACGTTAAAAAGAAAAAATGTGTGTTTCGTAACCTATGAAACGGGGTTTAAAAACATTCAACGAACAAGGTCAAATTGTTGTTCGGGTTATCGGAGAAGAAATACATACTTATAAGTCGGATGGCGAATGTATTGGCTATATACAATATTATTCTTAAATGCTCAAAGGAATATCCTAAGTTTGCCACGATTTTAAAAACACCCAGAATGAAAGTTCAGAGACCCTATAAAGTATATAAATGATCAGCGTGACGAATTGAGTCGATTTAGCAATGTCGGTCTGAGTGTACTATATATTTGTCACCTAGTCCCACAGTTTATGAAATATTGATGTGAAACTTTGAACACGTCCTTTTCTCCCCGATTTTTTAAAAACCGCCGATATCGGGTCAATACAGCATATAGATATTAATTAAACTATCAATCTCAAGATAAAGATCTTTTTTTTTATGCTACAAGAAGTCCATACTACTGTGTCCAAAAATATAAATAAGGTGACATTTGAATTTAAACTGCGCGCGTCGAAGGATATGGAGAATTATTTTTGTTTTTTTTTTAGGTTGGCAGTACTGTCAGTCACATTTGTGTAAAATTTCATGTCAAAATATTTATTAGTGTTTGAGATACGTGTCGTTTTGTGAGCTGCTAAAAGTGAGTTTTTCGTTTTTTTGCGATGTCGAAATTTGTTGAGCAAAGATTTTGCATTAAATTTTGTTTACGGAATCAATTTTCTGCTGCGGATACGTTGAGGTGCAGAAAGCCTTTGAACTTTGAGGCTATGTCTAAAAAAAATGTTTACAAGTGGTATAGTGAGTTCCAAGCCGGCCGTGAACGTGTCGAAGACGAAGAGCGTCCAGGGCGACCATCAACCTCAACCGACGAAGCTCACGTTCAACAAATCAAAGATTTGGTGTTGAGAAACCGTCGATTAACAATTAGAGACCTTGCTGATGAAGTTGGCATATCGAAAGGCTCAGCCAATACCATTCTGAAGGATGTTTGGGCCTCAAGGGCGTCAAATCTCGACTGGTACCGAAAATATTGAATTCTTTGGAAAAAAAGGCGTCGCGTTGAAGTGGGTGAAACGATGCTTTCCGACTACCAGAGTGTCATGAAACGCATTATAACTGGCGATGAGACTTGGATCTTTGCTTACGACCCCGAAACAACCGATCAATCGAGCGAATATTGTGCCAAAAGAAAGCCGAGACCAAAAAATCGCGCCAAAGTCGCTCAAAAATCAAGGTCATGTTGACTGTTTTCTTCAATTATTGTGGTGTTGTGCATTATGAATTCCTTCCAACCGGTAAAACAGTCAACAAAGAATAGTATTTGAACGTTATGCGTCATTTGCGTAACGCTATCCGCCTAAAAAGGCCGGAATTGTGGAAAGACAATTCTTGGTTTTTACACCACGATAATGCACCATCCCAACTGCCCTCGTAATTCGTGATCATTTCGTCAAAAACTCAACCCATATCATTCCGCAACCACCGTATTCACCTGATCTGGCGCCGTGCGACTTCTGGCTGTTCACCAAGCTCAAAAGACCGCTCCGGGGACACCGTTTTTATACGAGAGAGAAGATTCAAGCCGCAGCGAGGACGGAACTGAAGGCTATCCTGGAAAGTGACTACAACCAGTGTTTCGAAGATTGGAAAATCCGTTGGCATAAGAGCATTGATAAAGAATTTTCAAAATAAATACAATGTCACCTGCCTAACGAAATTAATGGGTCTGATATTGAACAAGGGCAAGACGAAATATCTTCTTTCATCAAACAAACAGTCGTCGCACTCGCGACTTAGTTCCCACGTCACTGTCGATAGTTATAACATCGAACTCGGAGATAATTTCGTTTAGAACCAGTACATATTAGCACCAACAACAACGACAACCTCGAAATTTTGCAATCTTGATGCTATCTTGCCAACAAGTGCTTCCTTGGACTGAGTGGGCAATTAAGAAATAAAGTCCTCACTCGACGAACAAAGACCAACTCAATAAGTCTCTCATTATTCCCGTCCTGCTATATGGTGCAGAGGCTTGGACGATGGCAAGAACTGATGAGTCGACGTTGCGAGTTTTCGGGAGAAAGGTTCTGCAGAAGATTTATTGTCCTTCGCGAATTGACAACGGCGAATACGACATTGACAAAATTCAGCCGCTGTCTAGGTCATGTCATCCGAATGGAGAAAGACACTCCAGCTCTGACGCAGTACCCGCCAGGGAAGCAGAGAAAGAGGAAGACCTCCATTCCGTTGGGAGGACCAGGTGGAAAAGGACATGGCTTCGCTTGGAGTCTCCAATTGGCACCACATAGCAAAAAGGAAAAACGACTGGCGCGTTGCTGTTAACTTGGCTATAACCGCATAAGCAGTGTTTACGCCAGAAAGGAAGAAGAATAAAAAGTATTAAACATAACAACCAAAAATCTGTATCATCTATCACTGGAGCATAACGGAATTTAAATGCCGCAAATTACAGATAACTCCCCAGGATCGAGCTGAACATTTTTGAGACCGTCCAAATTTTTATGGAGTAATCGGTTGGCCATGTTTCTCAACTCCGAGTACTAACTACAGTCCAAAGGATTCAAAGATAGACTTCAGACGGCCAGTCATTTGCAGTCATTTGAAGTTCTTGCCAACAGCCGCATAAAACCATAATAAGAGGAATTTTTTTAGTAAAATATGATAACTATTAATAAAGTTTCTACAATAATACTTGTTATATGGACAACCGAAAACATCGAAGTCAAATCTCGCTCACGGAAGTTAGTAAAAGCGGCGGCATTTTACAATTCAATGACTTTGAATCAGTAGTACCCAGCAGCATAGTGCAGTTTTAGGCGCCAGGCGGGCAGTTGCGGAAATCCTCCCACCAATACCTACATCCCATTGCTCAAGTGCAACATCATTACGACAAATAGCAAGAGCATTTCAAAGCATTCGTTTGAGTTTGTCCTGCTCCAATGGCTTTGAAGCCTCCAAACCAGTTCGGGTAGGAGAAGAAACAGAAACAAAATAAAAACTGTCCGTAAAAACGGCAGCAGAAAGCAAACCATTAACCAGCGTTGGGTGGCAGCTGGCAAGTGAGGCGTGCGGAGACGGATAAGTGGCGCTGAGATGCAATAATAAAAATGGCGTCTGTTAAATGTCACAAGCAATACATTTCCTTGCGCTTGAACAGATTTGAAGGAGGATATAAGAAGCAGAAGCACTTCAAAGAAACCCTACAATTGCTTCGCTATAGCTTGGCAGTACTCTACTTTACTTTCAGATACTTGTGTGAGTTGCTACTCCTTAACAGTTATACTTCTTGCACCATCCAGTACACCCTCTTAAGTATGGCGAAGTACTTGACATTTTCTTATCTCCTTTTTAATGGCGGCTAAACTTGAGAGGTTTTCCAATGGTTTTTACATCCCTGCCTCTATTTAATTGTATTTATCTTATTAGGCCACGCTTACCACCACTCATATGTGAGTAACTGTTAATCCCACGCGCCAGCAATTAAATCGCCGAAGAAAATTACTATGCAACTCCAACGCAGTGAGATGTATCTATTTGGCTGTAATGTTCATTTTTGTGACATAAATGCAGATATCGACTCAATCCGAGCCATTTACTCGCTCGTGTTTTATTTGCAGGAATATTACTGATATGTATATTCATGCTTTGGCTTCCCAGCGGGAGCTGCGCACTTCTCCTTGGGTGGCACATTTGCCAATAAAAGTCGGTGGAAAGCGAAAAACAAATATCTCGCTTTTATTGTACTAATTTTCTACGCTTTCCAGTTAATTTTTTACTTTGAATAATTTCCGTAATTTTTGTTGCCGCCGAAGAGCAATTAAGTGCAGCTTTCCCACATCCAAAGACATCTCGTAAATATTCAGTGTCGTCATAAGACGTTTTGTACAAATTTAACTCACTGATAATTTGAAGATAAGTCCAATATATTTTATTGCAGACATACTACATATAGGAATAAGCGTTTTTTTATTTCGGAGGATAAATTAGAAAGGCACTGTCGCTGTTAAGACCTTAACTCCCTAAAAAATAACCAAAAGGCGGACTGCCTGTTAACCTTAAAGGCTTAAAGCTAGTCAGAATTTTCTAAAAAGTTTTGCAATTTCTTCAATTATAATACCTTGGAAATAATTCCCGCAAATACGAAGTAAATTCGAAAAACAGGCAAAAAATAGTAATACTTTTAATTTAAATTTCGCGCAAAAACCCATTCGACGAAATATTTTTTTCTAGCCAGGTATGACTGTCAGTGACATCTGTGCCAAATTTCACATCAAAGCAGTGGCGTAGTCAGGAGGTGGGAGGGGGCGAAGGTGGCTGTCGCCCTGGGCGCAACGTCTTGGGGGCGGAAAACGATCTTCGCTGTTTTTTAATATTCAGAAAACTACTTCAACAATTTTTTTTTACAAAATTTATTATAAAAGATAAAGAGTTGTACACTCACAATATAATAATCTGAATAACAATGTAGAATATTAATTTTTACTCGAATACTATTCAGTCTTTCAATTTGTCTTGTATCTTTTGGACAGTCTGCTCTGACTCACGGTCGATCTCAAGTAAGATTTGAGCAATTTAAGTTTGCTAAAAGATCTTTCACAAGATGCAACTGATACGGGTATAGTGAGCAGTATTCTTAAGGCTGTCGCTAACGTCTTGTAGGCTTCCAGTCCATTGAAGAAATGTATAATAAAACTTTTTCTGGCGAAAATCCAATTTGTTCTTCGTTTTTCTTCGCTCTCTTTAATATAATAAAAGTAAGACGTCTTGGATGTCACTGTATAAATCTTCATTATCCAAGTCATCTGGATAGGATTCGGCAAGTTGTTGGCATTTTTCTTTAATTTCGACGAGTATGTCATTGCATGAGTCTCTGGTTAGTTTTTTAATTTGTTCAAAATCACAAAGAAAACCAAAATGGAAAACCAAAACTTTTAGGTAGGTAGATAAAGCGGGCGGCAGAACATCCTTGGCCCCGGACGCACTAAGTTGTAGCTACGCCACTGCATCAAAGTAATCATTATTGTTTAGTATACGCTCGTCTTTCTGAAGTACATAAAGTGCATTCGGTGATTTTTACGATGAGTGAAATTATTCGGGAAAGTAATTCCATTAAATTTTGTGTGCGAAATCAAATTTCTAGTGACGAACGTTCAGAATGTTGGAATAGGCCAACTTGTCGCGAGCAAGATTTTTTGTTTGGAACAAATTATTCAAAGAGGATAGAGCAGGCGTTGATGAAGAACCACGTCCAGGAATTGGTGCTTGAGAATCGACGATTAACAATCAGAGATCTTACTGACATCTTTGGAGTATCGAAAGGATCAGTGAAAACTAGTTTTAAAGATCTTTTTTTTGATCATTTATTTTTGTTCAAAAATCACTAAAATCACTTAAAAATCACTTTCGAAAAACAGCGTCACAATAACGCCTGTAAAACAATGTTTTCCGACTACCAGGATATCATGAAAGGTATTACATTGTATTACTGGCGATGACTCTTGAATCTATGCTTATGGCCCGGGAACAAACGATGAATCGGCTGAACATCGTAGCAAAGGTAAGCCGATGCCGAAAAAACCACGTTCTTCAATTATCGAAGTCCTGTGCACGCCGAATTCCTTCCGATCAGCTGTCAACAAAGAATACTTCATGAGTGTTATGTGTCGTTTGCGCCAAGCTTTTCGTCACAAGTAAGTAGTAAGCCAGAAAAATACTTTAAGGTTGACGTTTTAACCAGAGAATCGAAATACAAGCAATTTTATATATTATACACATACTATTTATAACTTTTACATTGCCAGACACATAAGTTTTGTTACGAAAAAGAAAATCATTATATGTAGTATATGGGAGTGGGGTAATATCGACTCGATTTTATCTATTTTTCACAACTCAATACTAAAAACCCATCAGATAGACCAAAGCCAATCGGATGTTCGAAAATTAATTATATAGGGGCTAGGTCGAGTTTTCGCTCACATTTATCTATTTGAGGCATGAAGATACACTGTTTTGAGTTCAACACGCCTTCTAATTTTCATTGAGATAACTCAGACATTGGCCACCCAAAATGACGAAAATCTTTATATTAGGTATGTAGGGCTACAGGAAGTGTTGGCCCAATCCATTTTTGTAATACAGATATACCATTGTCAAAGAAAGATTATCCCTAACTCTTCAATTATTTATCTCACACATTTACCTATATTTTCGGCCAAAAGTCAACTAATGATACTGGGGCGCTAATACTCGTTACCTAGAGGCTTGAACAACTTTTGCTGGATTTGAACACTTTTTGGTCATAACGTAGCGTATACTTAGGGCATTATTGGTGCAAAGTTCAATCCGCTTATATTTATTGATTCCTACCCAGAAAAGTGAAAGAATCAAGTGGAATTTAAAATTGTGCAGAAGTAGGAGTGGTTGTGGTTTCGTCCATTTTCGTACTGTGACATAGAAATATGAGAAAAATGTAACGTACTAAATTTTGTCCAAATCGATTGAGCGGATTCCTAGATACGGAATTTCCTAACTATTTTTTTCCACATTTAATTAGTATTTCCCTTGATTTTAGATTTAAATCCCATTCATTTTACACTATTTGTCTGTTTCATACTGAAATTCATCATTGGAACATCAGCACCATCAACTGATGCGTGGTGACAGCCCTAATAATGGCAATTACTTGCGGACTCTTACATCTTAATTCGAAGCACACATTTTATTCGCACAATGGAATTCTGAATCGCACAGAACATTCAAACGATGGAAACGAATAGATAGTTTTTTAGTATGCAACACAAACATCATGCAATACAAATCCCTATCAATCATAATCGATCAGAGTTTTGTGGTATTAACGTGAAATTGCAGAACAACGTGACAAAACAGCAAAGCGGGCACAATCAGTGAATTCAATGTTACCATTAACCGAGAGCGAACATGCCCATCTGGATACATAAATATGTATAAATGTTCTAACGAGTTTTAAATGGCCTAACAGAGGGATTTTCTACCACAAATCCATCAATATTTACTTTCATCGAATTTCCAAACAGCATTTTCTTCCAACTACCACTTTCATACGGACTTGTGCCTACTCTGATCATTTTTTTACATTTACATTTACATATATACGAACACTTAAAGATTTCGCACTTTGAGTTTCTAGTTAAAGCCTTTTTGGTTTTAAATGTGTTTTTTTAGACGTGCGGTTTTCCAAGAGGTAATACTTTTTTGGAGTTGGTCTTACTGACAGCTGTTACTTTATTTATACCCAGTTTGATTTGCAAATTTCTAATAAATAGATCTACTCCGGAAAAACATTTGCACAATGTGCGATGTGTATGTTTATTATAAAAATAATAGGTCGCTTTTGGCAACGCATCATGCTCTGCGTCCAATAATCGGTCGGCATAATTGCCCAACAGAGTCGATAATTCGAACAACTATGGATCAGCTTCTCACGACGTTTACACTTGTCGCTTCCTCAGAGATGTCACACAGGGTTTGTCTGGAAAGTAATAGAACTGCGTCGATTTTAAAAAAAAACTTCTTTCAAAATAAGCATCTTATGCGCTGTCAGTGCAATTTCCAACCATTGAAATCATCACGGAAGGCATTCTCCGGAATAGCGTTGAGGGCCGAGGTGCTTGGATTCCCTCTCAACAGCATTTTCAGGCAAGGAAACAAAAAAAGCAAAATAAGTGGGCCACACTGGGCAGTAGGGCGGCTGCTGAAGCGTTAGGATGCCGGTCTTGGTTAGGTAGTTGTTCAGAAGGATTCTTCCATTTTATATGTCGTATGTATTTATCTGCCTCAGGCAAAAAGCATTAACAAACGATTCTTTAACAAATCTTCGTTCTATATGTATTACTGCTTTCCCCGTGAAGATTTGCATAGGGAGGGGAAACATTAATAAAGACATGGTTATATTATTTGCTTCTTAAAACACAATTCTAGTAGAATTGTTTTTGTATTTATTTCCCACCTATTTTAAACTGATTAAAATATCGGTGAAGCCGAATTGCAGCATTTTCCAAAGGTAGATAGAGAAAAATTTAAAAATATGTATCTATTTTCTGACGCAGAACACTCTCAACATTTGCATTTCAAAACTTTTGTTTGATGACATTTTCATGCAACATGTTAATGGCTCTTTCGGTTTGTGCACCTTTTTATTCTCATTCCCACATATTCAATTTTAGTCGTTTTACTCGGCCTTACAGTTTACTTGCGATACCATTAACGGCATTCGGACGAAATGAGCAAACACTGTGACCACTAATGTATGCGTTCCTTTTGAAAGGTATACGTGTGCGTCGGTTTACCTGACAAAGTCCACTCCAGGTCAAATAATATTCAAATGATGTGCGATGTAACCGTATTTACATTTTTTACTCAACTCACTTCGGTGACTTACGGTAACTGAACTAAACTTATGTGGGCACAGGGTGGGGAAAACTGAGAGCTCAATTGTCAAATGGAGAAGTGAAATATTTAAACCATGTGTGAGGAATTAAAAATATTATATATTAATATGTTCTGTTAAAAATTTAATAAAAACATTTAAATATGTTTATGAAATCCTACCATTTCAAATTTCTAAACATAAATTAAAAGAATAATGTTCCGAAGCCATAATGCGCTATATCAGCTGTTCTCAGTTACATATTTTAGGACCTGCGTGAAAAATTCGAATAAGCAGGGACGCCGAGAATCCTCCAATCTTCAATAATTTGGAACTTAGCAGTTAGCTTGTCGAGCTCCGGCGTCAGCGAATGCGAATATAATAATAATAATTAAATTCAACATCTTGGCTGATTCTGCTTCTAATTTCCTAATTTTCGAGGACTGATGACAAGCAATAAATTGGATGTTATAGAAAAAGACGGGTTTCGAACCATATGGAAACCATCAAGATGCACTGAAATTTATTCATACTCGTATATTTCAAAAATCCATCAATATCCCAATGAGTCTTTGCCGTAAGGTTGATTTTTTTAATTACTTTCTAAGCGTTCATAAATCGTGCAAGATTTTTCACAAATGGATTTTATTAGAATTGAATTGGGTATTTTGGAATTCAAAATTTTGAAAGTTGTCTGTTGCTATTGAAACCTTTTTGAGGGATGTCAAAAAAAGTTATTGCTCGAGGACGGCGTTCAGCCGAGACGACTCCAGTCAAAATCAATGTGTGGGCACCACAGTTTGAAACATGTATTTGCAAAAGGAGCGCAAAATCCTTCGTATTTACTGCTTTTATTATTGCCGTTATCGTACCAGTTCTCGGCAAATTTCCAAAGGAGTATTGTAAAATCCAATATTTTGGAAACTAAAGCGGCAATAGCTTTGTCGTGTTTTTTGTGACAATCTACAAAAGGAAGAAAACGCTTGGTTAATTCCTGATTTCAGTAATTTTTGCAATTAAACTATAATATATGCCAAATTATTCGTTTATTTAAGGGGGTATTCTAGTCAAGAAAAACGATTTTTTTTATTTTCAAAGCTTAACTATTCAAGAATATGTGTACAAGAGGATTTTTCAAAATTCAAATTATTTTTGGAGATATAGGCATTTTTCTGACCCGGCATCCAAACTGGTTCGGCCGGAACGTGAAACTTTAAACACGTTTTTCTCAAAATTGACTGAAATTTTCATAAAGTCTTCTTTATAGGCTTGTCTATGGTTGGAAATAGCCCCCATCCCCCCAAATTTTTATTTTTATTATTTTTAAAAAATTCTAAATAGTCAGAAAAAGTGATAAAAAAAAAATGTTTTCCACTTTTCCGTAGTTTCGACAATTGCGACATTATTCCAGATTAATAATCTTTTTTTTTTGGTTTCAGATAACTAGGAGGGTTGAAATCATGGGCATGGTCACGTAGAAATTTTAAGAGACCCCCCACTTCGTCAGCTCATACTTTTTGAAATTTTTCACTTTTTTTAGTTTTTAATTTTTTTCTGTACTCTTCAAAAATTAGCAAATAACTAATAAAAAATGGATGGTAAAAATATTAATTGCCTTTTTTTTACGAACCTTTTAAATTATCTGAAATTCATGCTTCTAGACTAGAATACCGCCTTAATTTAGCTGAGATGTCTTAGGGTGGAGTACTAGTATTGACTTTTTTATCAACTTTGTAGCTTCACCACATACTATTACCAGGAAAAGATGTTCCCTGACTTTCATTGCAATACCTCACACTCTGGCTACTAACCAAATAAGGCATAAATACTGCCGGATGTTTTGAAAATCTTTATATTAGGTATTTGGAGACTAGGTGAAGTTTCACCCAATTCTAGTCACTTTACTCACAATCATACACTGTCATTAGAAACAGATACTTTCTGCGTCTCATTAAAATAACGCACATAATGACCGATAATATATAGTTTAAAGTCAACGTGAAAATCGAACATATATTCACTTAACAACTAAGACCAAAAAATAGTAAGACTTCACTTATAATTTTAAAATTCTTAATTTATTCTTTAAAAACTATAATTGCCAACATTTCATCCAGTCCTCCAAAGAGTCGGTAAAGTCAATTTGCGGAATAATGTGCGTAGCGGTTCAGATTTACTGTCTTCAATTGCTTCAAGTCGGTTTCCCCGGAGCGATCGTTTGAGTTTTCTGAATAGCCAGAATTCACAGGAAACCAAAACAGGCGAATACGATGGTTGGGGCATGATATTTTTTGAAAATTTGGCGAAAAACTAACGAAGATGCAAGGCGGAATGTGCCGGTGCATTATTGTGGTGCAAAAACCAAGAGTTCTCAATCCATAATTTCCCGGCCTTTTTTACGAATAGCCTCGCGCAAACGACGCATAACACTCAAATCGTATTCCTTGTTGACAGTTTGGCCGGTCGGAAGGAATTCGGAGTGCACTACACCTCGATAATGGAAGAAAACATAACCTTGAGTTTTGAACTGATTTGATGTGGGTTTTTTGGCTTTGCCGCGATATTAGGCCGGTTGAATGTCTGTTTTCATTATATCACACACGTTAACACAACGCTGTTTTTCGAAAAAATTTAGTGATTTTTGAACCAATCGTGCTTTCACTTTTCTTAAGCCCAAATGATTTTTAAAAATTGATTTCATTGATCCTTCCGATGTTCCAACGATGCCAGTAAGACCTCTGACTGTTAATCATCTGCGAGTATACTCAATTTTCTTTATTTTATTTTATTGACGTGTGCATCTTCAGTTGATGTTGATGGCTTTCCTGGATGTAATTCGTCGTCAAAACGTTCTCGAGCCTCTTTGAATAATTTGTATCAATCAAAAACATTTGCTCGCAACATTGTGAACGTTTCGGCGGAATTTTATTCCACACACAAAATTGTATGAAAAAATACTTGGTATTTTTTATACAGTAGTATTTTGCCCCGATTTTATCCATTTTTCCAGCACTGAGTTGCACATGTTCTGTATCTAGGTGATCTCAAAGTGTATTCAACAAAGTGAGCTAAGTATATGACATTTAATTTTTCTTTACGCTTATTTGACATGAATGTTGTCATTGACTTAACCCTTACATTTATTCAAAAATTTAAATTCGGAAATTCAAAAATAAGCAAATTTCAAAACGAAAAACAATATATTTTTTAAATAACTGAATAAAATGCCGAATACTTGTGGCCTATGCAAAACAACTCATGGAAGCAATCTACCAATGTTTTGTGCTCCAACTGACAAATCGCAACGGAAGGAGTGGGAAAAGTATGTGGCATACAACTCAGTTTGTTATCGAGAATATGTGGGCTACATTTTAAGGCGGAGGAAATAAAAGAATCTCCCCTTAAAAGAAGACGACTAAGCC
>JAPZAG010002072.1:0-21880 GCA_027475135.1 Bactrocera correcta
CGATTTTGTTGTATATACACATTTAGCATTCGATATCGAAATGCTTCAAATCATTAGTTTAACATATTTAAGTTAATTAACCTTTGTTATCTTACCGAAGTTTACATAAAGCCAAAACGGTATAACACCAATTCATTTGGAAGAATTCCGTAAACTTATTTTTAGGTAAAAAGTCGATTTTCTTGTATACGCCTTTAGCTATCGATATCGAAATGCTTCAAATCATTCGTTTAACATATTTAAGATCGTTAACCTCCTTTCACGTAATGAAGGTGATATAAAGCCATGGCGGCATAACGACAGTGCATTTAGAAGAATTCCGTAATCTTATATTTATGTATAAAGTCGATTTTCTTGTATATACACATTTAGCAATCGATATCGAAATGTTTCAAATCATTATTTAACATAATTAAGTTCGTTAACCTTCTTTAACGTAATGAAGGTGATGTAAAGCCATAGCGGCATAACGACAGTGCATTTAGAAGAACTCCGCTATCGTATATTTATGTATAAAGTCGATTTTGTTGTATATACACATTTATCATTAGTTTAACATATTTAAGTTAATAAACCTTCTTTAACGAACGGAAGTTGGCTTAAAGCCATGGCGGCATAACGGCAGTGCATTTAGAAGGATTCCGTAATGTTTTATTTTTATATTTAAGTATAAAGTCGATTTTCTTGTATATATACATTTCGCAATCGATATGGAAATGCTTCAGATAACTGGTTTAACATATTTAAGTTAATAAACCTCCTTTAGCGAACTGAAGTTGACATAAAGCCATAACAGCACTGCATTTGGAAGAATTCCGTAGTCTTAAATTTAGGCATAAATTCGATTTTCTTGTATATACACATTTTGCAATCGATATCGAAATGCTTAAAATAACCCGTTTAGCATATTTAAATTAATTAACCTTCTCCGTAGTTTACATAAAGCCATCACGGCATAACGGCAGTATTTATATGAATTCCGTTATCTTATATTTAGGTATAAAGTCGATTTTGTTGTACATACACATTTTGCAATCGATATCGAAATGCTTCAAATCATTCGTTTAACATATTTAAGTTAGTTAACCTTTTTTAACGTAAGGAAGGTGTTATAAAGCCATGGCGGCATAACGACAGTGCATGCAGAAGAATTCCGTAATCTAATATTTAGGTATAAAGTCGATTTTGTTGTACATACACATTTAGCAATCGATAACGAAATGCTTCAAATCATTAGTTTAACATATTTAAGTTAGTTAACCTTCTTTTTAAAGTAAGGAAGGTGTTATAAAGACCCTGGCGGCATAACGACAGTACATTTTGGGAAAAATTCCGTAATCTAATATTTAGGTATAAAGTCGATTTTGTTTTTTTCATACACATTTAGCGATCGATAACGAAATGCTTCAAATCATTAGTTTAACAAATTTAAGTTAATTAACCTTCTTTAACGGGAATGAAGGTTTACATAAAGACCCTGGCGGCATAACGACAGTACATTTGGAAGAATTCCGTAATCTTATATTTAGGTATAAAGTTTGATTTTTTTTACATATGCATTAAGCAATCGATATCGAAATGCTTCAAATCCTGGTTTAACAAATTTAAGTTAATAAACCTTCTTTAACAAACTGAAGTTGATATAAAGCCATGACGGCATAACGACAGTACATTTGGAAGAATTCCGTAATCTTATATTTAGGTATAAAGTCGATTTTGTTGTACATACACATTTAGCAATCGATATTGAAATGCTTCAAATCATTAGTTTAACATATTTAAGTTAATTAACCCTCTTTATCTTACTAAAGTCTACAAACGCCTTAACGGCATAACGGCAAAGCATTTAGAAGAATTACGTAATCTTATAATTAGGTATAAAGTCGATTTTCTTTTATATACACATTTAGCAATCGATATCGAAATGCTTCAAATCATTAGTTTAACATGTTTAAGTTAATTAACCTTCTTTAACGTAATGAAGGTGATATAGAGCCATGACGGCATAACGGCAGTGCATTTAGAAGAATTCCGTAATCTTATATTTAGGTATATAGTCGATTTTCTTGTATATACGCATTTAGCAATCGATATCGAAAATCTTCAAATCATTAGTTTAACATACTTAAGTTAGTTAACCTTCTTTAACGTAATGAAGGTGATATAAAGCCATGGCGGCATAACGACAGTGCATGTAGAATAATTCCGTAATCTTATATTTAGGTCGATTTTTTTGTTTTAGCTATCGATATCGAAATGCTTCAAATCATAAGTTTAACATATTAAGTTAATAAACATTTTTTAGCATACTGAAGTCTACATAAAGCCTTAGCGGTATAACGGCAGTGCATTTAGAAGAATTCCGTAATGTTATAATTTTATATTTAGGTATAAAGTCGATTTTATGTATATACACATTTTGCAATCGATATCGAAATGCTTCAGATAACTGGTTTAACATATTTAAGTTAATAAACCTTCTTTAGAGAACTGAAGTTGACAAAAAGCCATAATTCCATAGTCTTATATTTAGGCATAAAATCGATTTTGTTGTATATACACATTTAGCAATCGATATTGAGATGGTTCAACTCATTTGTTTAAATTATCTAACCAATGCTTTATGTTCGACCCACCTCATTCAAATAGTTTAGCCTTAGAGCGTTAGCAAAGTTAAAACAAAAATGTGACTATTTCCAAGCGCCTGGTAGGAGTAGAAGAAAGATTGGCGACTTTCCTGAGAGTTTTTTAAATTATCTAACCAATGCTTTAGGTTTGACCCACCTCGTTCAAATCGTTTACCGGCTAGGGCGTTATCAAAAGTGAAACAAAAATGTGACTATTGCCAAGCGCCTGGTAGGAGTAGAAGAAAGATGGAAAGTTTTCCTAAGAGGTCTTTAAATTATCTAACCAATGCTTTATGTTTGACCCACCTCGTTCCAATAGTTTAGCCTCAGAGCGTTAGCAAAGTTGAAACAAAAATGTGACTATTGCCCCTGGTAGATGTAGAACAAAGATTGAAGACTTTCCTGAGAGCTCTTTAAATTATCTAACCAATGCTTTATGTTCGACCCACCTCGTTTCAATAGTTTAGCCACGATAGCGTTAGCAAAGTTGAAACAAAAATGTGACTATTGCCAAACACCTGGTTAGAGCAGAAGAAAGATTGAAGACTTTCCTGAAAGCCCTTTAAATTATCTAACCAATGTTTTATGTTTAACTTACCTCGTACAAATAGTTTACCCGCTAGAGCGTTATCAAAAGTGAAACAAAAATGTGACTATTGCCACGCCCCTGGTAGATGTACAAGAAAGATTGAAGACTTTTCTGTGACCTTTTTAAATTATCTAACCAATGTTTTATGTTTGACTCAGCTCGTTTAAGTAGTTTACCCGCTAGAGCGTTAGCAAAGTTGAAACAAAAATGTGACAATTGCCAAGCCCCTGATAGGAGTAGAAGAAAGAGTGAAGATTTTCCTAAGAGCTCTTTAAATTATCTAACCAATGCTTTATGTTTGACCCACCTCGTTCCAATTGTTTAGCCGCTAGAGCGTTAGCAAAGATGAAACAAAAATGTGACTATTTCCAAGCCTCTGATAGGAGTAGAAGAAAGATTGAAGACTTTTCTGAAAGCTCTTTAAATTATCTAACCAATGCTTTATGTTCGACTAACCTCGTTTAAATAGTTTACCCGCTAGAGCATTAATAAAAGTGAAACAAAAATGTGACTATTTCCAAGCCCCTGATAGGAGTAGAATAAAGATTGAAGACTTTCCTGAGAGCTCTTTAAATTATCTAACCAACGCTTTATGTTTGACACAACTCGTTCCAATAGTTTAGCCGCTAGAGCGTTAGCAAAGTTAAAACAAAAATATGACTATTACCAAGCCCCTGATAGTACTAGAACAAAGATTGAATACTTTCCTGACAGCTCTTTAAATTATCTAACCAACGCTTTATGTTTGACTTACCTCGTTCAAACAGTTTACCCGCTAAAACGTTATCAAAAGTGAAACAAAAATGTGACTATTTCCAAGCCCCTGATAGGAATAGAAGAAAGACTGAATACTTTCCTGACAGCTCTTTAAATTATCTAACCAACGCTTTATGTGTGACTCACCTCGTTCAAATAGTTTACCCGCTAGAGCGTTATCAAAAGTGAAACAAAAATGTGACTATTTCCAAGCCCCTGATAGGAGTAGAAGAAAGATGAAGACTTTCCTGAGAGCCCTTTAAATTATCTAACCAATGCTTTATGTTTGACCCACCTCGTTCTAATTGTTTAGCCGCTAGAGCGTTAGCAAAGTTGAAACAAAAATTGACTATTACCAAGCCCATGATAGGAGTAGAAGAAAGATTTAGGACTTTCCTGAGAGCTCTTTAAATTATCTTACCAATGCTTTATGTTTGACTAACCTCGTTTAAATAGTTTACCCGCTAGAGCATTAATAAAAGTGAAACAAAGATGTGACTATTGCCAAGCCTTTGATAAGAGTAGAAGAAAGATTGAAGATTTTCCTAAGAGCTCTTTAAATTATCTAACCAATGCTTTATGTTTGACCCACCTCGTTCCAATAGTTTAGCCGCTAGAGCGTTAGCAAAGTTGAAACAAAAATGTGACTATTTCCAAGCCCCTGATAGGAGTAGAAGAAAGATTGAAGACTTTTCTGAAAGCTCTTTAAATTATCTAGCCAATGCTTTATGTTTTGACTAACCTCGTTTAAATAGTTTACCCGCTAGAGCTTAATAAAAGTGAAACAAAAATGTGACTATTTCCAAGCCCCTGATAGGAGCAGAATAAAGATTGAAGACTTTCTTGAGAGCTCTTTAAATTATCTAACCAAGGCTTTGTGTCTGACACAACTCGTTCCAATAGTTTAGCCGCTAGAGCGTTAGCAAAGGTAAAACAAAAATGTGACTATTACCAAGCCCCTGATGGTAGTAGAACAAAGATTGAATACTTTCCTGACAGCTCTTTAAATTATCTAACCAACGCTTTATGTTTGACTCACCTCGTTCAAACAGTTTACCCGCTAAAACGTTTTCAAAAGTGAAACAAAAATGTGACTATTTCCAAGCCCCTGATAGTAGTAGAACAAAGATTGAAGACTTTCCTGACAGCTCTTTAAATTATCTAACCAACGCTTTATGTGTGACTCACCTCGTTCAAATAGTTTAGCCGCTAGAGCGTTAGCAAAGTTGAAACAAAAATGTGACTATTTCCAAGCCCCTGATAGGAGCAGAATAAAGATTGAAGACTTTCTTGAGAGCTCTTTAAATTATCTAACCAAGGCTTTGTGTCTGACCGACCTCGTTCCAATAGTTTAGCCGCCAGAGCGTTAGCAAAGTTGAAACAAAAGCCCCTGATAGGAGCAGAAGAAAGGTTGAAGACTTTCTTGAGAGCTCTTTAAATTATCTAACCAATGCTTTATGTTTGACTCCCCTCGTTTCAATAGTTTAGCCTCAGAGCGTTAGCAAAGTTGAAACAAAAATGTGACTATTGCCAAGCCCCTGGTAGATGTAGAAGGAAAATTAATGACTTTGCTGAGAGCTCTTTAAATTATCTAACCAATGCTTTATGCTTTTACTCACCTCGTTCAAACAGTTTACCCGGTAGAGCGTTATCAAAAGTGAAAAAAAAAATGTGACTATTTCCCAGCGCCTGATAGTAGTAGAACAAAGATTAAAGACTTTCCTGAGAGCCCTTTAAATTATCTAACCAATGCTTTATGTTTGACCCACCTCGTTCTAATTGTTTAGCCGCTAGAGCGTTAGCAAAGTTGAAACAAAAATGTGACTATTACCAAGCCCCTGACAGGAGTAGAAGAAAGACTGAAAACTTTCCTGAGAGCTCTTTAAATTATATAACCTATACTTTATGTTTGACCCACCTCGTTCCAATAGTTTAGCCGCTAGAGCGTTAGCAAAGTTGAAACAAAAATTTGACTATTACCAATCCCCTGATAGGAGTAGAAGAAAGAATTAGGACTTTCCTGAGAGCTCTTTAAATTATCTTACCAATGCTTTATGTTTGACTAACCTCGTTTAAATAGTTTACCCGCTAGAGCATTAATAAAAGTGAAACAAAAATGTGACTATTTCCAAGCCCCTGATAGGAGTAGAATAAAGATTGAAGACTTTCCTGAGAGCTCTTTAAATTATCTAACTAACGCTTTATGTTTGACCCAACTCGTTCCAATAGTTTAGCCGCTAGAGCGTTAGCAAAGCTGAAACAAAAATGTGACTATTTCCAAGCCCCTGATAGGAGTAGAAGAAAGATTGAAGACTTTTCTGAAAGCTCTTTAAATTATCTAGCCAATGCTTTATGTTCGACTAACCTCGTTTAAATAGTTTACCCGCTAAAGCATTAATAAAAGTGAAACCAAAATGTGACTATTTCCAAGCCCCTGATAGGAGTAGAATAAAGATTGAAGACTTTCCTGAGAGCTCTTTAAATTATCTAACCAACGCTTTATGTTTGACCCAACTAGTTCTAATTGTTTAGCCGCTAGAGCGTTAGTAAAGTTGAAACAAAAATGTGACTATTGCCAAGCCCCTGATAAGAGTAGAAGATAGATTGAAGACTTTCTTGAGAGCTCTTTAAATTATCTAACCAATGCTTTATGTTCGACCCACCTCATTGAAATAGTTTAGCCTCAGAGCGTTAGCACAGTTGAAACAGAAATGTGACTATTGCCAAGCCCCTGATAGGAGTAGAAGAAAGATTGAAGACTTTCCTGAGAGCTCATTAAATTATCTAACCAACGCTTTATGCTTGACCCAACTCGTTTCAATAGTTTAGCCGCTAGAGCGTTAGCAAAGTTGAAACAAAAATGTGACTATTACCAAGCCTCTGATAGGAGTAGAAGAAAGATTGAAGACTTTCCTGAGAGCCCTTTAAATTATCTAACCAATGCTTTATGTTTGACCCAACTCGTTCCAATAGTTTAGCCGCTAGAGCGTTAGCACAGTTGAAACAGAAATGTGACTATTGCCAAGCCCCTGGTAGGAGTAGAATAAAGATTGAAGACTTTCCTGAGAGCTCTTTAAATTATCTAACCAACGCTTTATGCTTGACCCAACTCGTTTCAATAGTTTAGCCTCAGAGCGTTAGCACAGTTGAAACAGAAATGTGATTATTGCCAAGCCCCTGATAGGAGTAGAATAAAGATTGAAGACTTTCCTGAGAGCCCTTTAAATTAGATAACCAATTCTTTATGTTTGACCCAACTCGTTCCAATAGTTTAGCCGCTAGAGCGTTAGCAAAGTTGAAACAAAAATGTGACTATTTCCAAGCCCCTGATAGGAGTAGAATAAAGATTGAAGACTTTCCTGAGAGCTCTTTAAATTATCTAACCAATGCTTTATGTTTGACCGAACTCGTTCCAATAGTTTAGCCGCTAGAGCGTTAGCAAAGTTGAAACAAAAATGTGACTATTACCAAGCCCCTGATAGGAGTAGAAGAAAGATTTAAGACTTTCTGAGAGCTCTTTATATTATCTAACCAACGCTTTATGTTTGACCCAACTCGTTCCAATAGTTTAGCCCTAGAGCATTATAAAAGTGAAACAAAAATGTGACTATTTCCAAGCCCCTGATAGGAGTAGAATAAAGATTGAAGACTTTCCTGAGAGCTCTTTAAATTATCTAACCAACGCTTTATGCTTGACCCACCTCATTCAAATAGTTTAGCCTCAGAGCGTTAGCACAGTTGAAACAGAAATGTGACTATTGCCAAGCCCCTGGTAGGAGTAGAAGAAAGATTGAAGACTTTCCTGAGAGCTCTTTAAATTATCTAACCAACGCTTTATGCTTGACCCAACTCGTTCCAATAGTTTAGCCGCTAGAGCGTTAGTAAAGTTGAACAAAAATGTGACTATTACCAAGCCTCTGATAGGAGCAGAAGAAAGATTGAAGACTTTCCTGAGAGCCCTTTAAATTATCTAACCAACGCTTTATGTTTGACCCAACTCGTTCCAATAGTTTAGCCGCTAGAGCGTTAGCAAAGTTGAAACAAAAATGTGACTATTGCCAAGCCCCTGGTAGGAGTAGAAGAAAGATTGAAGACTTTCCTGAGAGCTCTTTAAATTATCTAACCAACGCTTTATGCTTGACCAACTCGTTTCAATAGTTTAGCCTCAGAGCGTTAGCACAGTGAAGCAAAAATGTGACTATTACCAAGCCCCTGATAGGAGTAGAAGAAAGATTTAAGACTTTCCTGAGAGCTCTTTATATAATCTAACCAACGCTTTATGTTTGACCAACTCGTTCCAATAGTTTAGCCGCTAGAGCATTAATAAAAGTGAAACAAAAATGTGACTATTTCCAAGCCCCTGATAGGAGTAGAATAAAGATTGAAGACTTTCCTTTTTTTTTTTTTTTTTTTTTTTTTTTTTTTTTTTTTTTTTTTTTTTTTTTTTTTTTTTTTTTTTTTTTTTTTTTTTTTTTTTTTTTTTTTAAAAAAAAAAAAAAAAAAAAAAAAAAAAAAAAAAAAAAAAAAAAAAAAAAAAAAAAAAAAAAAAAAAAAAAAAAAAAAAAAAAAAAAAAAAAAAAAAAAAAAAAAATGAAGCAAAAATGTGACTATTTCCAAGCCCCTGATAGGAGTAGAATAAAGATTGAAGACTTTCCTGAGAGCTCTTTAAATTATCTAAATAACGTTTTATGTTTGTCCCAACTCGTTCCAAGAGTTTAGCCTCAGAGCGTTAGCAAAGTTGAAACAGAAATGTGACTATTGCCAAGCCCCTGGTAGGAGTAGAAGAAAGATTGACGACTTTTCTGAGAGCCCTTTAAATTATCTAACCAATGCTTTATGTTTGACCCAACTTGTTCCAATAGTTTAGCTGCTAGAGCGTTAGCAAAGTTGAAACAAAAATGTGACTATTACCAAGCCCCTGATAGGAGTAGAAGAAAGATTGAAGACTTTCCTGAGAGCTCTTTAAATTATATAACCAATACTTTATGTTTGACCCACCTCGTTCCAATAGTTTAGCCGCTAGAGCGTTAGCAAAGTTGAAACAAAAATGTGACTATTACCAAGCCCCTGATAGGAGTAGAAGAAAGATTGAAGACTTTCCTGAGAGCCCTTTAAATTATCGAACCAATGCTTTATGTTTGACCGAACTCGTTCCAATAGTTTAGCCGCTAGAGCGTTAGCAAAGTTGAAACAAAAATGTGACTATTACCAAGCCCCTGATAGGAGTAGAAGAAAGATTTAAGACTTTCCTGAGAGCTCTTTATATTATCTAACCAACGCTTTATGTTTGACCCAACTCGTTCCAATAGTTTAGCCGCTAGAGCATTAATAAAAGTGAAACAAAAATGTGACTATTTCCAAGCCCCTGATAGGAGTAGAATAAAGATTGAAGACTTTCCTGAAAGCTCTTTAAATTATCTAACCAACGCTTTATGCTTGACCCACCTCATTCAAATAGTTTAGCCTCAGTGCGTTAGCACAGTTGAAACAGAAATGTGACTATTGCCAAGCCCCTGGTAGGAGTAGAAGAAAGATTGAAGACTTTCCTGAGAGCTCTTTAAATTATCTAACCAACGCTTTATGCTTGACCCAACTCGTTCCAATAGTTTAGCCGCTAGAGCGTTAGTAAAGTTGCAACAAAAATGTGACTATTACCAAGCCTCTGATAGGAGCAGAAGAAAGATTGAAGACTTTCCTGAGAGCCCTTTAAATTATCTAACCAACGCTTTATGTTTGACCCAACTCGTTCCAATAGTTTAGCCGCTAGAGCGTTAGCAAAGTTGAAACAAAAATGTGACTATTGCCAAGCCCCTGGTAGGAGTAGAAGAAAGATTGAAGACTTTCCTGAGAGCTCTTTAAATTATCTAACCAACGCTTTATGCTTGACCCAACTCGTTTCAATAGTTTAGCCTCAGAGCGTTAGCACAGTTGAAGCAAAAATGTGACTATTACCAAGCCCCTGATAGGAGTAGAAGAAAGATTTAAGACTTTCCTGAGAGCTCTTTATATAATCTAACCAACGCTTTATGTTTGACCCAACTCGTTCCAATAGTTTAGCCGCTAGAGCATTAATAAAAGTGAAACAAAAATGTGACTATTTCCAAGCCCCTGATAGGAGTAGAATAAAGATTGAAGACTTTCCTGAGAGCTCTTTAAATTATCTAACCAACGCTTTATGCTTGACCCACCTCATTCAAATAGTTTAGCCTCAGAGCATTAGCACAGTTGAAACAGAAATGTGACTATTGCCAAGCCCCTGGTAGGAGTAGAAGAAAGATTGAAGATTTTCCTGAGAGCTCTTTAAATTATCTAACCAACGCTTTATGCTTGACCCAACTCGTTCCAATAGTTTAGCCTCAGAGCGTTAGCAAAAGTGAAACAGAAATGTGACTATTACCAAACCCCTGATAGGAGTAGAAGAAAGATTGAAGACTTTCCTGAGAGCTCTTAAAATTATCTAACCAACGCTTTATGTTTGACCCAACTCGTTCTAATTGTTTAGCCGCTAGAGCGTTAGCAAAGTTGAAACAAAAATGTGACTATTGCCAAGCCCCTGATAAGAGTAGAAGAAAGATTGAAGACTTTCCTGAGAGCCCTTTAAATTATCTAACCAATGCTTTATGTTTGACCCAACTCGTTCCAATAGTTTAGCCGCTAGAGCGTAAGCAAAGTTAAACAAAAATGTGACTATTACCAAGCCCCTGATAGGAGTAGAAGAAAGATTGAAGACTTTTCTGAAAGCTCTTTAAATTATCTAACCAATGCTTTATGTTTGACTAACCTCGTTTAAATAGTTTACCCGCTAGAGCATTAATAAAAGTGAAACAAAAATGTGACTATTTCCAAGCCCCTGATAGGAGTAGAATAAAGGTTGAAGACTTTCCTGAGAGCTCTTTAAATTATCTAACCAACGCTTTATGTTTGACCCAACTCGTTCTAATTGTTTAGCCGCTAGAGCGTTAGCAAAGTTGAAACAAAAATGTGACTATTGCCAAGCCCCTGATAAGAGTAGAAGAAAGATTGAAGACTTTCCTGAGAGCCCTTTAAATCATCTAACCAATGCTTTATGTTTGACCCAACTCGTTCCAATAGTTTAGCCGCTAGAGCATTAATAAAAGTGAAACAAAAATGTGACTAATACCAAGCCCCTGATAGGAGTAGAAGAAAGATTGAAGACTTTTCTGAGAGCCCTTTAAATTATCTAACCAACGCTTTATGTTTGACCCAACTCGTTCAATAGTTTAGCCGCTAGAGCGTTAGCAAAGTTGAAACAAAAATGTGACTATTACCAAGCCCCTGATAGGAGTAGAAGAAAGATTGAAGACTTTCCTGAGAGCCCTTTAAATATCTAACCAACGCTTTATGTTTGACCCAACTCGTTCCAATAGTTTAGCCGCTAGAGCATTAATAAAAGTGAAACAAAAATGTGACTATTACCAAGCCCCTGATAGGAGTAGAAGAAAGATTGAAGACTTTCTGAGAGCTCTTTAAATTATCTAACCAACGCTTTATGTTTGACCCAACTCGTTCCAATAGTTTAGCCGCTAGAGCGTTAGCAAAGTTGAAACAAAAATGTGACTATTCCAAGCCCCTGATAGGAGTAGAAGAAAGATTGAAGACTTTCCTGAGAGCTCTTTAAATTATCTAACCAACGCTTTATGTTTGACCCAACTCGTTCCAATAGTTTAGCCGCTAGAGCGTTAGCAAAGTTGAAACAAAAATGTGACTATTGCCAAGCCCCTGATAAGAGTAGAAGAAAGATTGAAGACTTTCCTGAGAGCTCTTTAAATTATCTAACCAACGCTTTATGTTGACCCACCTCATTCAAATAGTTTAGCCTCAGAGCGTTAGCAAAGTTGAAACAAAAATGTGACTATTACCAAGCCCCTGATAGGAGTAGAAGAAAGATTGAAGACTTTCCTGAGAGCTCTTTAAATTATCTAACCAACGCTTTATGTTTGACCCAACTCGTTCCAATAGTTTAGCCGCTAGAGCGTTAGCAAAGTTGAAACAAAAATGTGACTATTACCAAGCCCCTGGTAGGAGTAGAAGAAAGATTGAAGACTTTCCTGAGAGCTCTTTAAATTATCTAACCAACGCTTTATGTTTGACCCAACTCGTTCCAATAGTTTAGCCGCTAGAGCGTTAGCAAAGTTGAAACAAAAATGTGACTATTACCAAGCCCCTGATAGGAGTAGAAGAAAGATTGAAGACTTTCCTGAGAGCTCTTTAAATTATCTAACCAATGCTTTATGTTTGACCCACCTCGTTCAAATAGTTTAGCCGCTAGAGCGTTAGCAAAGTTGAAACAAAAATGTGACTATTCCAAGCCCCTGATAGGAGTAGAAGAAAGATTGAAGACTTTCTCTGAGAGCTCTTTAAATTATCTAACAATGCTTTATGTTTGACTAACCTCGTTTAAATAGTTTACCCGCTAGAGCATTAATAAAAGTGAAACAAAAATGTGACTATTTCCAAGCCCCTGATAGGAGTAGAATAAAGATTGAAGACTTTCCTGAGAGCTCTTTAAATTATCTAACCAACGCTTTATGTTTGACCCAACTCGTTCTAATTGTTTAGCCGCTAGAGCGTTAGCAAAGTTGAAACAAAAATGTGACTATTGCCAAGCCCCTGATAAGAGTAGAAGAAAGATTGAAGACTTTCCTTTAGAGCCCTTTAAATTATCTAACCAATGCTTTATGTTCGACCCAACCCCATTCAAATAGTTTAGCCGCAGAGCGTTAGCAAAAATTTAAACAGAAATGTGACTATTACCAAGCCCCTGATAGAAGTAGAAGAAAGATTGAAGACTTTCCTGAGAGCTCTTGAAATTATCTAACCAACGCTTTATGTTTGACCCAACTCGTTCTAATAGTTTAGCCGCTAGAGCGTTAGCAAAGTTGAAACAAAAATGTGACTATTGCCAAGCCCCTGATAAGGGGTAGAAGAAAGATTGAAGACTTTCCTGAGAGCCCTTCAAATTATCTAACCAATGCTTTATGTTTGACCCAACTCGTTCCAATAGTTTAGCCGCTAGAGCGTTAGCAAAGTTGAAACACAAATGTGACTATTACAAAGCCCCTGATGGGAGTAGAAGAAAGATTTAAGACTTTCCTGAGAGCTCTTTAAATTATCTAACCAATGCTTTATGTTTGACCCAACTCGTTCCACTAGTTTAGCCGCTAGAGCGTAAGCAAAGTTGAAACAAAAATGTGACTATTACCAAGCCCCTGATAGGAGTAGAATAAAGATTGAAGACTTTCCTGAGAGCCCTTTAAATTATCTAACCAATACTTTATGTTTGACCCAACTCGTTCCAATAGTTTAGCCGCTAGAGCGTAAGCAAAGTTGAAACAAAAATGTGACTATTACCAAGCCCATGATAGGAGTAGAAGAAAGATTTAAGACTTTCCTGAGAGCTCTTTAAACTTTCTAACCAATGCTTTATGTTTGACCCAACTCGTTCCAATAGTTTACCCGCTAGAGCATTAATAAAGCTGAAACCAAAATGTGACTATTTCCAAGCCCCTGATAAGAGTAGAATAAAGATTGAAGACTTTCCTGAGAGCCCTTTAAATTATCTAACCAACGCTTTATGTTTGACCCAACTAGTTCTAATTGTTTAGCCGCTAGAGCGTTAGCAAAGTTGAAACAAAAATGTGACTATTGCCAAGCCCCTGATAAGAGTAGAAGAAAGATTGAAGACTTTCCTGAGAGCCCTTTAAATTATCTAACCAATGCTTTTTGTTCGACCCACCTCATTCAAATAGTTTAGCCTCAGAGCGTTATCAAAAGTGAAACAGAAATGAAAAGCTTTATGTTTGACCCAACTCGTTCCAATAGTTTAGCCGCTAGAGCGTAAGCAAAGTTAAACAAAAATGTGACTATTACCAAGCCCCTGATAGGAGTAGAAGAAAGATTTAAGACTTTCCTGAGAGCTCTTTAAATTATCTAACCAATACTTTATGTTTGACTAACCTCTTTTAAATAGTTTACCCGCTAGAGCATTAATAAAACTGAAACAAAAATGTGACTATTTCCAAGCCCCTGATAGGAGTAGAATAAAGATTGAAGACTTTCCTGAGAGCCCTTTAAATTATCTAACCAATGCTTTATGTTTGACCCAACTCATTCCAATAGTTTAGCCGCTAGAGCGTTAGCAAAGTTGAAACAAAAATGTGACTATTTCCAAGCCCCTGATAGGAGTAGAAGAAAGATTGAAGACTTTTTTGAAAGGTCTTTAAATTATCTAACCAATGCTTTATGTTTGACTAACCTCGTTTAAAAAGTTTACCCGCTAGAGCATTAATAAAAGTGAAACAAAAATGTGACTATTTCCAAGCCCCTGATAGGAGTAGAATAAAGATTGAAGACTTTCCTGAGAGCTCTTTAAATTATCTAACCAACGCTTTATGTTTGACCCAACTCGTTCTAATTGTTTAGCCGCTAGAGCGTTAGCAAAGTTGAAACAAAAATGTGACTATTGCCAAGCCCCTGATAAGAGTAGAAGATAGATTGAAGACTTTGTTGAGAGCTCTTTAAATTATCTAACCAATGCTTTATGTTCGACCCACCTCATTCAAATAGTTTAGCCTCAGAGCGTTATCAAAAGTGAAACAGAAATGTGACTATTACCAAGCCCCTGATAGGAGTAGAAGAAAGATTGAAGACTTTCCTGAGAGCTCTTAAAATATCTAACCAACGCTTTATGTTTGACCCAACTCGTTCCAATAGTTTAGCCGCTAGAGCGTTAGCAAAGTTGAAACAAAAATGTGACTATTTCCAAACCCCTGATAGGAGTAGAATAAGGATTGAATACTTTCCTGAGAGCTCTTTAAATTATCTAACCAACGCTTTATGTTTGACCCAACTCGTTCCAATAGTTTAGCCGCTAGAGCGTTAGCAAAGTTGAAACAAAGATGTGACTATTACCAAGCCCCTGATAGGAGTAGAAGAAAGATTTAAGACTTTCCTGAGAGCTCTTTATATTATCTAACCAATGCTTTATGTTTGACTAACCTCGTTTAAATAGTTTACCCGCTAGAGCATTAATAAAAGTGAAACAAAAATGTGACTATTTCCAAGCCCCTGATAGAAGTAGAATAAAGATTGAAGACTTTCCTGAGAGCTCTTTAAATTATCTAACCAACGCTTTATGTTTGACCCAACTCGTTCCAATAGTTTAGCCGCTAGAGCGTTAGCAAAGTTGAAACAAAAATGTGACTATTTCCAAGCCCCTGATAGGAGTAGAATAAAGATTGAAGACTTTCCTGAGAGCTCTTTAAATTATCTAACCAACGCTTTATGTTTGACCCGACTCGTTCCAATAGTTTAGCCGCTAGAGCGTTAGCAAAGTTGAAACAAAAATGTGACTATTTCCAAGCCCCTGATAGGAGTAGAATAAAGATTGAAGACTTTCCTGAGAGCTCTTTAAATTATCTAACCAACGCTTTATGTTTGACCCAACTCGTTCCAATAGTTTAGCCGCTAGAGCGTTAGCAAAGTTGAAACAAAAATGTGACTATTTCCAAGCCCCTGATAAGAGTAGAATAAATATTGAAGACTTTCCTGAGAGCTCTTTAAATTATCTAACCAATGCTTTATGTTTGACCCAACTCTTCCAATAGTTTAGCCGCTAGAGCGTTAGCAAAGTTGAAACAAAAATGTGACTATTACCAAGCCCCTGATAGGAGTAGAAGAAAGATTGAAGACTTTCCTGAGAGCTCTTTAAATTATCTAACCAATGCTTTATGTTTGACTCACCTCGTTCAAAAAGTTTACCCGCTAGAGCGTTATCAAAAGTGAAACAAAAATGTGACTATTTCCAAGCCCCTGATAGGAGTAGAAAAAGATTGAAGACTTTCCTGAAAGCTCTTTAAATTATCTAACCAACGCTTTATGTTTGACCCAACTCGTTCAATAGTTTAGCCGCTAGAGCGTTAGCAAAGTTGAAACAAAAATGTGACTATTTCCAAGCCCCTGATAAGAGTAGAATAAAGATTGAAGACTTTCCTGAGAGCTCTTTAAATTATCTAACCAATGCTTTATGTTTGACCCAACTCATTCCAATAGTTTAGCCGCTAGAGCGTTAGCAAAGTTGAAACAAAAATGTGACTATTACCAAGCCCCTGATAGGAGTAGAAGAAAGATTGAAGACTTTCCTGAGAGCTCTTTAAATTATCTAACCAACGCTTTATGTTTGACCAACCCCGTTCAAATAGTTTAAACCCCCATAGAGCGTTAGCAAAGTTGAAACAAATTATGTGACTATTTACCAAGCCCCTGATAGGAGTAGAAGAAAGATTGAAGACTTTTCCCCTGAGAAGGTCTTTAAATTATCTAACCAATGCTTTATGTTTGACTAACCTCGTTTAAATAGTTTACCCGCTAGAGCATTAATAAAAGTGAAACAAAAATGTGACTATTTCCAAGCCCCTGATAGGAGTAGAATAAAGATTGAAGACTTTCCTGAGAGCTCTTTAAATTATCTAACCAACGCTTTATGTTTGACCCAACTCGTTCCAATAGTTTAGCCGCTAGAGCGTTAGCAAAGTTGAAACAAAAATGTGACTATTTCCAAGCCCCTGATAGGAGTAGAATAAAGATTGAAGACTTTCCTGAGAGCTCTTTAAATTATCTAACCAACGCTTTATGTTTGACCCAACTCGTTCCAATAGTTTAGCCGCTAGAGCGTTAGCAAAGTTGAAACAAAAATGTGACTATTACCAAGCCCCTGATAGGAGTAGAAGAAAGATTGAAGACTTTCCTGACAGCTCTTTAAATTATCTAACCAACGCTTTATGTTTGACTCACCTCGTTCAAACAGTTTACCCGCTAGAGCGTTATCAAAAGTGAAACAAAAATGTGACTATTTCCAAGCCCCTGATAGTAGTAGAACAAAGATTGAAGACTTTCCTGACAGCTCTTTAAATTATCTAACCAACGCTTTATGTGTGACTCACCTCGTTCAAATAGTTTAGCCGCTAGAGCGTTAGCAAAGTTGAAACAAAAATGTGACTATTGCCAAGCCCCTGATAGGAGTAGAAGAAAGACTGAAGACTTTCCTGAAAGCTCTTAAAATTATCTAACCAATGCTTTATCTTTGACCCACCTCGTTCCAATAGTTTAGCCGCTAGAGCGTTAGCAAAGTTGAAACAAAAATGTGACTATTTCCATGCGCCTGATAGTAGTAGAACAAAGATTAAAGATTTTCCTGAGAGCCCTTTAAATTATCTAACCAATGCTTTATGTTTGACCCATGATTGAAAACTTTCCTGAGAGCTCTTTAAATTATCTATCCAATGCTTTATGTTTGACTCACCTCGTTCAAACAGTTTACCCGCTAGAGCGTTATCAAAGTTGAAACAAAACTGTGACTATTGCCAAGCCCCTGGCAGGAGTAGAAGAAAAATTGGGAACTTTCCTGAGAGCACTTTAAATTATCTAACGAATGCTTTATGTTTGACCCACCTCGTTCCAAGAGTTTAGCCGCTAGAGGGCTATTGAAACGAGGTGAGTGAAACATAAAGCATTGGTTAGATAATTTAAAGAGCTCTCAGGTAGTCTTCAATCTTTCTTCTACTCCTATCAGGGGTTTGGAAATAGTCACATTTTTGTTTCACTTTTGATAACGCTCTAGCGGGTAAACTGTTTGAACGAGGTGAGTCAAACATAAAGCATTGGTTAGATAATTTAAAGAGCTCTCAGGAAAGTCATTAATTTTTCTTCTACATCTACCAGGGGCTTGGCAATAGTCACATTTTTGTTTCAAATTTGCTAACGCTCTGAGGCTAAACTATTGAAACGATGTGAGTCAAACATAAAGCATTGGTTAGATAATTTAAACAAATGAGTTGAACCATCTCAATATCGATTGCTAAATGTGTATATACAACAAAATTGACTTTATGCCTAAATATAAGACTATGGAATTATGGCTTTTTGTCAACTTCAGTTCTCTAAAGGAGGTTTATTAACTTAAATATGTTAAACCAGTTATCTGAAGCATTTCGATATCGATTGCGAAATGTGTATATACATAAAATCGACTTTATACCTAAATATAAAATTATAACATTACGGAATTCTTCTAAATGCATTGTCGTTATGCCGCCATGGCTTTATATCACCTTCATTACGTTAAAGAAGGTTAACTAACTTAAATATGTTAAACTAATGATTTGAAGATTTTCGATATCGATTGCTAAATGCGTAAATACAAGAAAATCGACTATATACCTAAATATAAGATTACGGAATTCTTCTACATGCATTGTCGTTATGCCGCCATGGCTTTATATCACCTTCATTACGTTAAAGAAGGTTAACAAACTTAAATATGTTAAACTGATTTGAAAATTTTCGATATCGATTGCTAAATGCGTAAATACAAGAAAATCGACTATATACCTAAATATAAGATTACGGAATTCTTCTACATGCACTGTCGTTATGCCGCCATGGCTCTATATCACCTTCATTACGTTAAAGAAGGTTAATTAATTTTAAAAATGTTAAACTAATGATTTGAAGCATTTCGATATCGATTGCTAAATGTAAATATAAAAGAAAATCGACTTTATACCTAAATATAAGATTACGTTATTCTTCTAAATGCTTTGCCGTTATGCCGTTAAGGCGTTTGTAGACTTCAGTAAGATAAAGAGGGTTAATTAACTTAAATATGTTAAACTAATGATTTGAAGCATTTCGATATCGATTGCTAGATGCGTATATACAACAAAATCGACTTTATACCCAAATTTAAGATTACGGAATTCTTCTACATGCACTGTCGTTATGCCGCCAAGGCTTTATATCACCTTCAATACCTTAAAGAAGTTTAATTAACTTAAATTTGTTAAACTAATGATTTGAAGAATTTCGATATCGATAGCTAAATGTGTATGTAAAAAAAAATCGAATTTATACCTAAACATAAGATTACGGAATTCTTCCAAATGTACTGTCGTTATACCGTTATGGCTTTATGTTAACTTCAGTTTGTTAAAGAAGGTTTATTAACTTAAATATGTTAAACCAGGTATTTGAAGCATTTCGATATCGATTGCTTAATGCATATATAAAATAAAATCGACTTTATACCTAAATATAAGACTACGGAATTCTTCCAAATGTACTGTCGTTATGCCGCCATGGCTTTATATCAATTTTAATACCTTAAAGAAGGTTAATTAACTTAAATTTGTTAAACTAATGATTTGAAGCATTTCGATATCGATGGCTAAATGTGTATGTAAAAAAAATCGAATTTATACCTAAACATAAGCTTACGGAATTCTTCTGCATGCACTGTCGTTATGCCGCCATGGCTTTATAACACCTTCCTTACTTAAAAGAAGGTTAACTAACTTAAATATGTTAAACGAATGATTTGAGGCATTTCGATATCGATTGCAAAATGTGTATGTACAACAAAATCGACTTTATACCTAAATATAAGATAACGGAATTCATATAAATATACTGCCGTTATGCCGTGATGGCTTTATGTAAAATTCAGTTGTAAAGGAAAGGGTTTTTTTTAATTTTAAAAATTAAACCGGGGTTTTTTGAAGCATTTCCATATCGATTGCAAAAAGTTATATAAAAGAAAATCGAATTTTTTCCTTAAAATTTAAAAATTTCGGAATTCTTCCAAATGCATGCCGTTTATTGGCTTTAAAGTAACTTCAGTTGCTTTAAAAAGGGTTTTTTAACTTAAAAATGTTAAACCAATTATTTGAAGCATTTCCATATCGATTGCAAAATGTTTTATACAAGAAAATCGATTTTTTCCTTAAAATAAATTAAAAATTACGGGAAATTTTTCTAAATGCACTGCCGTTATCCGAAGGCTTAAGAACTTCCGTTCGTTAAAGAAGGTTTATTAACTTAAACTTTGAAGCATTTCGATATCGATTGCTGAATGTGTATATACAAGAAAGTCGACCTTATACATAAATATAAGATTACGGAATTCTTCTAAATGCACTGTCGTTATGCCGCCATTGGGTTTTTTGTCACCTTCATTACGTTAAAGAAGGTTAACGAACTTAAATATGTTAAACTAATGATTTGAAGCATTTCGATATCGATTGCTGAATGTGTATATACAAGAAAATCGACCTTATACATAAATATAAGATTACGGAATTCCTCTAAATGCACTGTCGTTATGCCGCCATGGTTTTATATCACCTTCATTACGTTAAAGAAGGTTAACGAACTTAAATAAGTTAAACGAATGATTTGAAGCATTTCGATATCGATAGCTAAATGTGTATATACAAGAAAATTGACTTTATATCTAAATATAAGATTACGGAATTCTTCCAAATGCACTGCCGTTATACCGTTATGGCTTTACGTAAACTTCAGTAAGAAAAAGAAGGTTAATTAACTTAAATATGTTAAACTAATGATTTGAAGCATCTCGATATCGAATGCTAAATGTGTATATACAACAAAATCGACATTATACCTAAATATAAGTTTACGGAATTCTTCCAAATGCACTGGCGTTATACCGTTATGGCTTTATGTAAACTTCAATCAGAGAAAGAAGGTTAATTAAATTAAATATGTTAAACTAATGATTTGAAGCATTTCGTTATCGATTGCTAAATGTGTATATACAAGAAAATCGACTTTATACCTAAATATAAGATTACGGAATTCTTCTAAATGCACTGCCGTTATGCCGTAATGGCTTTATGCCAACTTCCGTTCGTTAAAGAAGGTTAATTAACTTAAATATGTTAAACTAATGATTTGAAGCATTTCGATATTGATTGCTAAATGCGTATATACAAGAAAATCGACTTTATGCCTAAATATAAGACTATGGAATTATGGCTTTATGTCAACTTCAGTTCGCTAAAAGAGGTTCATTAACTTAATTATGTTAAACCAGTTATCTGAAGCATTTCGATATCGATTGCGAAACGTGTATATACAAGATAATCGACTTTATACCTAAATATAAAATTATAATATTACGGAATTCTTCTAAATGCACTGCCGTTATACCGTTAAGGCTTTATGTAGACTTCAGTATGCTAAAAAATCTTTATTAACTTAATATGTTAAACTTATAATTTGAAGCATTTCGATATCGATAGCTAAATGTGTATAAACAAAAAAATCGACTTTATACCTAAATATAAGATTACGGATTTCTTCTAAATGCTCTGCCGTTATGCCGCCATGGCTTTAAGCCAACTTCCGTTCGTTAAAGAAGGTTTATTAGCTTAAATATGTTAAACTAATTATTTGAAGCATTTCGATATCGATTGTTAAATGTGTACATACAAGAAAAATCGACTTTATACATAAATATAAGACTTCGGAATTCTTCCAAATGTACTGTCGTTATGCCGCCATGGCTTTATATCGACTTCAATACGTAAAAGAAGGTTAATTAACTTAAATATATTAAACTAATGATTTGAAGCATTTCGATATCGATTGCTAGATGTGTATATACAACAAAATCGACTTTATACCCAAATATAAGATTACGGAATTCTTCTAAATGCACTGTCGTTATGCCGCCATGGCTTTATATCACTTTCATTACGTTAAAGAAGGTTAACTAACTTAAATATGTTAAACTAATGATTTGAAGCACTTCAATATCGATTGCTAAATGTGTATGTGCAACAAAATCGACTTTATACCTAAATGTAAGATAACGGAATTCATATAAATGTACTGCCGTTATACCGTTATGGCTTTATGTAAACTTTAGTAAGATAAAGAAGGTTAATTAACATAAATATGCTAAACCAGTTATCTGATGCATTTCGATATCAATTGCTTAATGTGTAAATACAAGAAAATCGACTTTATACCTAAATATAAGATTACGGAATTCTTCTAAATGCACTGTCGTTATGCCGCCAAG
>JAPZAG010002073.1:0-21878 GCA_027475135.1 Bactrocera correcta
AATAATTAACCTTTTTTAACGTATTGAAGGTGATATAAAGCCATGGCGGCATAATGGCAGTACATGTGGAAGAATTCCGTAATCCTATATTTAGGTATAAAGTCGATTTTCTTGTATATATATATTTCGCAATCGATATCGAAATGCTTCAGATAACTGGTTTAACATATTTAAGTTAATAAACCTCCTTTAGCGAACTGAAGTTGACATATTTAGGTATAAAGACGATTTTGTTGTACATACACATTTAGCAATCGATATCGAAATGCTTCAAATCATTAGTTTAACATATTTAAGTTAATTAACCTTCTTTAACGCAATGAAGGTGATATAAAGCCATGGCTGCATAACGACAGTGCATGTAGAAGAATTTCGTAATCTTATATTTAGGTATATAGTCGATTTTCTTATATTTACACATTTAGAAATCGATATCGAAAATCTTCAAATCATTAGTTTAACATATTTAGGTTAATTAACCTTCTTTAACGTAATGAAGGTGATATAAAGCCAGGGCGGCATAACGACAGTGCATTTAGAAGAATTCCCTAATCTTATATTTAGGTATAAAGTTGATTTTGTTGTATATACGAATTTAGCAATCGATATCGAAATGCTTAAAATCATTAGTTTAACATATTTAAGTTAATTAACCTTCTTTAACGTATTGAAGTTGATATAAAGCCATGGCGGCATAACGACAGCACATTTGGAAGAATTCCGTAATCTTGTTTGGGTATAAATTCGATTTTCTTTTATATACACATTTAGCAGGCGATATCGAAATGCTTCAAATCATTAGTTTAACATATTTAAGTTAATGAACCTTCTTTAACGTATTGAAGTTGATACAAAGCCACGGCGGCATAACGTTAGTACATTTGGAAGAATTCCGTGGTCTTATATTTAGGTATAAAGTCGATTTTCCTGTATATACAAATTCAGCAATCGATATCGAAATGCTTCAAATCATTAGTTTAACATATTTAAGTTAATTAATCCTCTTTATCTCACTGAAGTCTACAAAAGCCATAACGGCATAACGGCAGTATATATTTGGGTGAATTATGTAATCTTTTACTTAGGTATAAAATCGATTTTCTTGTACATACACGTTTAGCAATCGATATCGAAATGCTTCAAATCATTAGTTTAGCATATTTAAGTAAATTAAACTTCTTTAACGTACTGAAATTTATATTTATTTAGCAATCGATTTTGAAATGCTTCCAATTATTAGTTTAACATATTTAAGTTAATTAACCCTCTCTATCTTACTGAAGTCTACATAAAGCCTTAACGGCATAACGACAGTGCATTTAGAAGAATTCCGTTATCTTATATTTAGGTATAAAGTCGATTTTCTTGTATATATACATATAGCAATCGATATCGAAATGCTTCAAATCATTAGTTTAACATATTTAAGTTAACTAACCTTCTGTAACGTGTTGAAGTTAATATAAAGCCATGGCGGCATAACGGCAGTGCATTTAGAAGAATTCCGTAATTTTATATTTAGGTATAAAGTCGATTTTCTTGTATATACACTTATAGCAATCGATAACGAAATGTTTCAAGTCATTAGTTTAACATATTTAAGTTAATTAACCTTCTTAATCTTACTGAAGTTTACATAAAGCCATAACGGTATAACGGCAGTGCACTTGGAAGAACTCCGTAATCTTATATTTAGGTATAAAGTCGATTTTCTTGTATATGCTCACTTAGCAATCGACATCGAGATGGTTCAACTCATTATTTTAACATATTTAAGTTAATAAAGCTTTTTAGAAGAACTCCGTTAGCTTATACTAAGGTATAAAGTCGATTTTCTTGTATATACACATTTAGCAATCGATACCGAAATGCTTCAAATCATTCGTTTAACATATTTAAGTTAATTAACCTTCTTTAACGTATTGAAGTTAATATAAAGCCACGGCGGCATAACGGCAGTGCATTTAGAAGAATTCCGTAATTTTATATTTAGGTATAAAGTCGATTTTCTTGTATTTACATATTTAGCAATCGATAACGAAATGCTTCAAGTCATTAGTTTAACATATTTAAGTTAATAAACCTTCTTTAACGCACTGACGTATTCATAAAGCCTTAACGGTATAACTGCAGTGCATTTAGAAGAATTCCGTATTCTTATGTTTAGGTATAAAGTCGATTTTCTTGTATTTACATATTTAGCAAGCGATATCGAAATGCTTCAAATCATTAGTTTAACATATTTAAGTTAATTAACCCTCTTTATCTTACTGAAGTCCACAAACGCCTTAACGGCATAACGGCAAAGCATTTAGAAGAATTACGTAATCTTATATTTAGGTATAAAGTCGATTTTCTTGTATATACACATTTAGCAATCGATATCGAAATGCTTCAAATCATTAGTTTAACATATTTAAGTTAATTAAACTTCTTTAACGTATCGAAGTTAATATAAAGCCATGGCGGCATAACGGCAGTGCGTTTAGAATAATTCCGTAAAGTTATAATTTTATTTTTAGGTATAAAGTCGATTTTTTTTTATTTACACATTTAGCAATCGATTTTGAAATGCTTCAAACCATTAGTTTAACATATTTAAAATAATTAACCTTTTTTAACGTATTGAAGGTGATATAAAGCCATGGCGGCATAATGGCAGTACATGTGGAAGAATTCCGTAATCTTATATTTAGGTATAAAGTCGATTTTCTTGTATATATATATTTCGCAATCGATATCGAAATGCTTCAGATAACTGGTATAACATATTTAAGTTAATAAACCTCCTTTAGCGAACTGAAGTTGACATATTTAGGTATAAAGACGATTTTGTTGTACATACACATTTAGCAATCGATATCGAAATGCTTCAAATCATTAGTTTAACATATTTAAGTTAATTAACCTTCTTTAACGTAATGAAGGTGATATAAAGCCATGGCTGCATAACGACAGTGCATGTAGAAGAATTTCGTAATCTTATATTTAGGTATATAGTCGATTTTCTTATATTTACACATTTAGCAGTCGATATCGAAAATCTTCAAATCATTAGTTTAACATATTTAAGTTAATTAACCTTCTTTAACGTAATGAAGGTGATATAAAGCCAGGGCGGCATAACGACAGTGCATTTAGAAGAATTCCCTAATCTTATATTTAGGTATAAAGTTGATTTTGTTGTATATACGAATTTAGCAATCGATATCGAAATGCTTAAAATCATTAGTTTAACATATTTAAGTTAATTAACCTTCTTTAACGTATTGAAGTTGATATAAAGCCATGGCGGCATAACGACAGCACATTTGGAAGAATTCCGTAATCTTGTTTGGGTATAAATTCGATTTTCTTTTATATACACATTTAGCAAGCGATATCGAAATGCTTCAAGTCATTAGTTTAACATATTTAAGTTAATTAACCTTCTTTAACGTATTGAAGTTAATATAAAGCCACGGCGGCATAACGGCAGTGCATTTAGAAGAATTCCGTAATTTTATATTTAGGTATAAAGTCGATTTTCTTGTATTTACATATTTAGCAATCGATAACGAAATGCTTCAAGTCATTAGTTTAACATATTTAAGTTAATAAACCTTCTTTAACGCACTGACGTATTCATAAAGCCTTAACGGTATAACTGCAGTGCATTTAGAAGAATTCCGTATTCTTATGTTTAGGTATAAAGTCGATTTTCTTGTATTTACATATTTAGCAATCGATATCGAAATGCTTCAAATAACTGGTTTAACATATTCAAGTTAATTAACCCTCTCTGTCTTACTGAAGTCTACATAAAGCCTTAACGGCATAACGGCAGTGCATTTAGAAGAACTCCGTTATCTTATATTTAGGTATAAATTTGATTTTTTGTATGTACACATTTAGCAAGCGATATCGAAATGCTTCAAATCATTAGTTTAACATATTTAAGTTAATTAACCCTCTTTATCTTACTGAAGTCCACAAACGCCTTAACGGCATAACGGCAAAGCATTTAGAAGAATTACGTAATCTTATATTTAGGTATAAAGTCGATTTTCTTGTATATACACATTTAGCAATCGATATCGAAATGCTTCAAATCATTAGTTTAACATATTTAAGTTAATTAACCTTCTTTAACGTATCGAAGTTAATATAAAGCCATGGCGGCATAACGGCAGTGCGTTTAGAATAATTCCGTAAAGTTATAATTTTATTTTTAGGTATAAAGTCGATTTTCTTTTATTTACACATTTAGCAATCGATTTTGAAATGCTTCAAACCATTAGTTTAACATATTTAAAATAATTAACCTTTTTTAACGTATTGAAGGTGATATAAAGCCATGGCGGCATAATGGCAGTACATGTGGAAGAATTCCGTAATCTTATATTTAGGTATAAAGTCGATTTTCTTGTATATATATATTTCGCAATCGATATCGAAATGCTTCAGATAACTGGTATAACATATTTAAGTTAATAAACCTCCTTTAGCGAACTGAAGTTGACATATTTAGGTATAAAGACGATTTTGTTGTACATACACATTTAGCAATCGATATCGAAATGCTTCAAATCATTAGTTTAACATATTTAAGTTAATTAACCTTCTTTAACGTAATGAAGGTGATATAAAGCCATGGCTGCATAACGACAGTGCATGTAGAAGAATTTCGTAATCTTATATTTAGGTATATAGTCGATTTTCTTATATTTACACATTTAGCAATCGATATCGAAAATCTTCAAATCATTAGTTTAACATATTTAAGTTAATTAACCTTCTTTAACGTAATGAAGGTGATATAAAGCCAGGGCGGCATAACGACAGTGCATTTAGAAGAATTCCCTAATCTTATATTTAGGTATAAAGTTGATTTTGTTGTATATACGAATTTAGCAATCGATATCGAAATGCTTAAAATCATTAGTTTAACATATTTAAGTTAATTAACCTTCTTTAACGTATTGAAGTTGATATAAAGCCATGGCGGCATAACGACAGCACATTTGGAAGAATTCCGTAATCTTGTTTGGGTATAAATTCGATTTTCTTTTATATACACATTTAGCAAGCGATATCGAAATGCTTCAAGTCATTAGTTTAACATATTTAAGTTAATTAACCTTCTTAATCTTACTGAAGTTTACATAAAGCCATAACGGTATAACGGCAGTGCACTTGGAAGAACTCTGTAATCTTATATTTAGGTATAAAGTCGATTTTCTTGTATATACTCACTTAGCAATCGACATCGAGATGGTTCAACTCATTATTTTAACATATTTAAGTTAATAAAGCTTTTTAGAAGAACTCCGTTAGCTTATACTAAGGTATAAAGTCGATTTTCTTGTATATACACATTTAGCAATCGATACCGAAATGCTTCAAATCATTCGTTTAACATATTTAAGTTAATTAACCTTCTTTAACGTATTGACGTTGACATAAAGCCATGGCGGCATAACGGCAGTGCATTTAGAAGAATTCCGATATCTCATATTTAGGTATAAAGTCGATTTTGTTGTATATATACATATAGCAATCGATATCGAAATGCTTTAAATCATTAGTTTAACATATTTAAGTTAATTAACCTTTTTTAACGTATTGAAGTTGATATAAAGCCACGGCGGCATAACGGCAGTTCATTTAGAAGAATTCCGCAATCTTATATTTAGGTATAAAGTCAATTTTGTTGTATAAATATACGCATTAAGCAATCGATATCGAAATGCTTCAAGTCATTAGTTTAACATATTTAAGTTAATTAACCTCCTTTAACGTATTGAAGTTGATATAAAGCCATGGCGGCATAACGACAGTACATTTGGAAGAATTCCGTAATCTTATGTTTAAGTATAAATTCGATTTTCTTGTATATACACATTTAGCAAGCGATATCGAAATGCTTCAAATCATTAGTTTAACATATTTACCTTAATAAACCTTCTTTAACGAACGGAAGTTGGCATAAAGCCATGGCGACATAACGGCAGTGCATTTAGAAGAATTCCGTAATCTTATATTTAGGTATAAAGTCGATTTTGTTGTATATACACATTAAGCAATCGATATCGAAATGCTTCATATAACTGGTTTAGCATATTTAGGTTAATTAGCCCCCTCTATCTTACTGAAGTTTATATAAAGCCATAACGGCATAACGGCAGTATGTTTGGCTGAATTCCGTAATCTTTTATTTAGGTATAAAATCTATTTTCTTGTACATACACATTTAGCAATCAATATCGAAATGCTTCAAATCATTAGTTTAGCATATTTAAGTAAATTAAACTTCTTTAACGTACTGAAATTTATACAAAGCCATAACGGCATAACGGCAGTGTATTTCGAAGTATTCCGTAATCTTATATTTAGATATAAAGCCGAATTTGTTGTATATACGCATTTAGCAATCGATATCGAAATTCTTCAAATCATTAGTTTAACATATTTAAAATAATTAACCTTCTTTAACGTAATGAAGATGATATAAAGTCATGGCGGCCTAACGACAGTGCATTTAGAAGAATTCCGTAATCTTATATTTAGGTATAAATTCGATTTTGTTGTATATACGCATTTAGCAATCGATACCGAAATGCTTCAAATAACTGGTTTAGCATATTTAGTTTAATTAACCATCTTTATCTTACTGAAGTTCACATAAAGCCTTAACGGTATAACTGCAGTGCATTTAGAAGAATTCCTTAATCTTATATTTAAGTATAAAGTCGATTTTGCTGTTTATACAAATTTAGCATCCGATATCGAAATGCTTCAAATCATTAGTTTGATATATTTAAGTTAATAAAGCTTCTTTAACGCACTGAAGTTAACATAAAGCCACGGCGGCATAACGGCAGTGCATGTAGAAGAATTCCGTAATGTTATATTTAAGTGCAAAGTCGATTCTGTTGTATATACACATTTAGCAATCGATATCGAAATGCTTCAAATCACTAGTTTACTATATTTGAGTTAATAAAACATCTTTATTTTACTGAAGTCTGCAAAAGCCTTAACGGCATAACGGCAGTGCATTTAGAAGAATTACGTAGTCTTATATTTAGATATAAAATCGATTTTCTTGTACATACGCATTTAGCGATCGATATCGAAATTCTTCAAATCATTAGTTTAACATATTTAAAATAATTAACCTTCTTTAACGTAATGAAGGTGATATAAAGCCATGGCGGTATAACGGCAGTGCATTTAGAAGAATTACGTTATCTTATATTTATGTATAAAGTCGATTTTCTTGTATCGACATGCTTCAAATCATTAGTTTAACATATTTAAGTTAATATACCTTCTTAAACGCACTGAAGTCTTCATAAAGCCTTAACGGTATAACTGCAGTGCATGCAGAAGAATTCCGTAATCTTATATTTAGGTATAAAGTCGGTTTTATTGTATATACTCATTTAGCAATCGATATCGAAATGCTTCAAATCATTAGTTTAATATATTTAAGTTAATAAAGCTTCTTTAACGTACTGAAGTTACCATAAAGCCATGGCGGCATAACGGCAGTGCATGTAGAAGAATTCCGTAATCTTATATTTAAGTATAAAGTCGATTTTGTTGTATATACACATTTAGCAATCGATATCGTAATGCTTCAAATCATTAGTTTACTATATTAAAGTTAATTAAACATCTTTATTTTGCTGAAGTCTACAAAAGCCTTAACGGCATAACGTCAGTGCATTTAGAAGAAATCCGTAATCTTATATTTAGGCATAAAGTCGATTTTCGTGTATATACTCATTTAGCAATCGATATCGAAATGCTTCAAATCATTAGTTTAATATATTAAAGTCAATAAAGCTTCTTTAACGCACTGAAGTTAACAAAAAGCCTTAACGGTATAACTGCAGTGCATTTAGAAGAATTCCGTATTCTTATGTTTAGGTAAAAAGTCAATTTTCTTGTATTTACATACTTAGCAATCGATATCGAAATCGATATTCAAGTTAATTAACCCTCTCTGTCTTACTGAAGTCTACATAAAGCCTTAACGGCATAACGGCAGTGCATTTAGAAGAATTCCGTTATCTTATATTTAGGTATAAATTTGATTTTCTTGTATGTACACATTTAGCAAGCGATATCGAAATGCTTCAAATCATTAGTTTAACATACTTAAGTTAATTAACCTTCTTTAACGTATTGAAGTTGATATAAAGCCATGCCGGCATAACGGCAGTGCATTTAGAAGAAGTCCGTAGTCTTATATTTAGGTATAAAGTCGGTTTTCTTGTATTTACACATTCAGTAATCGATAACGAAATGCTTCAAATCATTAGTTTTACATATTTAAGTTAACTAACCTTCTTTATCTTACTGAAGTTTACATAAAGCCATAACGGTATAACGGCAGTGCATTTGGATGAATTCCGTAATCTTCTATTAAGGTAAAAAGTCGATTTTGTTGTATATACACATTTAGCAATCGATATCGAAATGCTTCATCTCATAAGTTTAACATATTTAAGTTAATAAACCTTCTTTAACGATCTGAAGTTGGCATATAGCCATGGCGACATAACGACAGTACATTTCGAAGAATTCCGTAGTCTCATATTTAGGTATAAAGTCGATTTTCTGGTATATATGCATTAAGCAGTCGATATCGAAATGCTTCATCTCATAAGTTTAACATATTTAAAATAATTAACCTTCTTTAACGTATTGAAGTTGTTACAAAGCCATGGCGGCTTAACGACAGTACATTTGGAAGAATTCCCTTATCTTATATTTAGGTATAAAGTCGATTTTCTTGTATATATATATTTCGCAATCGATATCGAAATGCTTCAGATAACTGGTTTAACATATTTAAGTTAATAAACCTTCTTTAACGCACTGAAGTCTACATAAAGCCTTAACGGTATAACTGCACTGCATTTAGAAGAACTCCGTTATCTTATATTTAGGTATAAAGTCGATTTTCTTGTATATACTCATTTTGCAATCGATATCGAAATGCGTTAAATCATTAGTTTAACATTTTTCAGTTAATAAAGCTTTTTAGAAGAACTCCGTTAGCTTATACAAAGGTATAAAGTCGATTTTCTTGTATATACACATTTAGCAAGCGATATCGAAATGCTTCAAATCATTAGTTTAACATATTTAAGTTAATAAACCTTCTTTAACGAACTGAAGTTAACATAAAGCCATAACGGCGTAACGGCAGTGCATTTAGAAGAATTCAGTTATCTTATATTTAGGTATAAAGTCGATTTCCTTGTATATACATATTTAGCAATCGATATCGAAATGCTTCAAATCATTACTTTAACATATTTACGTTAATAAACCTTATTTAATCTTATGTTTAGGTATAAAGTCGATTTTGTTGTATATACACATTAAGCAATCGATATCGAAATGCTTCATATAAATGGTTTAGCATATTTAGGTTAATTAGCCCCCTCTATCATACTGAAGTTTACATAAAGCCATAACGGCATAACGGCAGTATGTTTGGCTGAATTCCGTAATCTTTTATTTAGGTATAAAATCGATTTTCTTGTACATACACATTTAGCAATCAATATCGAAATGCTTCAAATCATTAGTTTAGCATATTTAAGTAAATTAAACTTCTTTAACGTACTGAAATTTATATAAAGCCATAACGTCATAACGGCAGTGTATTTCGAAGTATTCCGTAATCTTATATTTAGATATAAAGCCGAATTTGTTGTATGTACGCATTTAGCAATCGATATCGAAATTCTTCAAATCATTAGTTTAACATATTTAAAATAATTAACCTTCTTTAACGTAATGAAGATGATATAAAGTCATGGCGGCCTAACGAAAGTGCATTTAGAAGAATTCCGTAATCTTATATTTAGGTATAAATTCGATTTTGTTGTATATACGAATTTAGCAATCGATACCGAAATGCTTCAAATAACTGGTTTAGCATATTTAGGTTAATTAACCTTCTTTATCTTACTGAAGTTCACATAAAGCCTTAACGGTATAACTGCAGTGCATTTAGAAGAATTCCTTAATCTTATATTTAAGTATAAAGTCGATTTTGCTGTATATACAAATTTAGCATCCGATATCGAAATGCTTCAAATCATTAGTTTGATATATTTAAGTTAATAAAGCTTCTTTAACGCACTGAAGTTAACATAAAGCCACGGCGGCATAACGGCAGTGCATGTAGAAGAATTCCGTAATCTTATATTTAAGTGCAAAGTCGATTCTGTTGTATATACACATTTAGCAATCGATATCGAAATGCTTCAAATCATTAGTTTACTATATTTGAGTTAATTAAACATCTTTATTTTACTGAAGTCTACAAAAGCCTTAACGGCATAACGGCAGTGCATTTAGAAGAATTACGTAATCTTATATTAGATATAAGATCGATTTTCTTGTACATACACATTTAGCAATCGATATCGAAATTCTTCAAATCATTAGTTTAACATATTTAAAATAATTAACCTTCTTTAACGTAATGCAGGTGATATAAAGCCATGGCGGTATAATGGCAGTGCATTTAGAAGAATTACGTTATCTTATATTTATGTATAAAGTCGATTTTCTTGTATCGACATGCTTCAAATCATTAGTTTAACATATTTAAGTTAATATACCTTCTTAAACGCACTGAAGTCTTCATAAAGCCTTAACGGTATGACTGCAGTGCATGTAGAAGAATTCCGTAACCTTATATTTAGGTATAAAGTCGGTTTTATTGTATATACTCATTTAGCAATAGATATCGAAATGCTTCAAATCATTAGTTTAATATATTTATGTTAATAAAGCTTCTTTAACGCACTGAAGTTAATATAAAGCCATGGCGGCATAACGGCAGTGCATGTAGAAGAATTCCGTAATCTTATATTTAAGTATAAAGTCGATTTTGTTGTATATACACATTTAGCAATCGATATCGCAATGCTTCAAATCATTAGTTTACTATAGTTAAGTTAATTAAACATCTTTATTTTGCTAAAGTCTACAAAAGCCTTAACGGCATAACGGCAGTGCATTTAGAAGAATTACGTAATCTTATATTTAGGTATAAAGTCGATTTTCGTGTATATACTCATATAGCAATCGATATCGAAATGCTTCAAATCATTAGTTTAATATATTAAAGTCAATAAAGCTTCTTTAATGCACTGAAGTTAACAAAAAGCCTTAACGGTATAACTGCAGTGCATTTAGAAGAATTCCGTATTCTTATATTTAGGTATAAAGTCAATTTTCTTGTATTTACATACTTAGCAATCGATATCGAAATCGATATTCAAGTTAATTAACCCTCTCTGTCTTACTGAAGTCTACATAAAGCCTTAACGGCATAACGGCAGTGGATTTAAAAGAATTCCGTTATCTTATATTTAGGTATAAATTTGATTTTTTTGTATGTACACATTTAGCAAGCGATATCGAAATGCTTCAAATCATTAGTTTAACATACTTAAGTTCATTAACCTTCTTTAACGTATTGAAGTTGATATAAAGCCATGCCGGCATAACGGCAGTGCATTTAGAAGAAGTCCGTAGTCTTATATTTAGGTATAAAGTCGGTTTTCTTGTATATACACATTTAGTAATCGATAACGAAATGCTTCAAATCATTAGTTTTACATATTTAAGTTAATTAACCTTCTTTATCTTACTGAAGTTTACATAAAGCCATAACGGTATAACGGCAGTGCATTTGAAGAATTCCGTAATCTTCTATTAAGGTAAAAAGTCGATTTTGTTGTATATACACATTTAGCAATCGATATCGAAATGCTTCATCTCATAAGTTTAACATATTTAAGTTAATAAACCTTCTTTAACGATCTGAAGTTGGCACATAGCCATGGCGACATAACGACAGTGCATTTGGAAGAATTCCGTAGTCTCATATTTAGGTATAAAGTCGATTTTCTGGTATATATGCATTAAGCAGTCGATATCGAAATGCTTCAAATCATTAGTTTTGCATATTTAAGTAAATTAAACTTCTTTAACGTACCGAAATTTATATTTATTTAGCAATCGATTTTGAAATGCTTCCAATTATTAGTTTCACATATTTAAGTTAATTAACCCTCTCTATCTTACTGAAGTCTATATAAAGCCTGAACGGCATAACGACAGTGCATTTAGAAGAATTCCGTTATCTTATATTTAGGTATAAAGTCGATTTTCTTGTATATATACATATAGCAATCGATATCGAAATTCTTCAAATCATTAGTTTAACATATTTAAGTTAATTAACCTTCTTTAACGTATTGAAGTTAATATAAAGCCATGGCTGCATAACGGCAGTGCATTTAGAAGAATTCCGTAATTTTATATTTAGGTATAAAGTCGATTTTCTTGTATTTACATATAGGGTGATTTTTTAAGAGCTTGATAACTTTTTTTTTAAAAAAAACGCATAAAATTTGCAAAATCTCATCGGTTCTTTATTTGAAACGTTAGATTGGTTCATGACATTTACTTTTTTAAGATAATTTCATTTAAATGTTGACCGCGGCTGCGTCTTAGGTGGTCCATTCGGAAAGTCCAATTTTGGGCAACTTTTTCGAGCATTTCGGCCGGAATAGCCCGAATTTCTTCGGAAATGTTGTCTTCCAAAGCTGGAATAGTTGCTGGCTTATTTCTGTAGACTTTAGACTTGACGTAGCCCCACAAAAAATTGTCTAAAGGCGTTAAATCGCATGATCTTGGTGGCCAACTTACGGGTCCATTTCTTGAGATGAATTGTTGTCCGAAGTTTTCCCTCAAAATGGCCATAGAATCGCGAGCTGTGTGGCATGTAGCGCCATCTTGTTGAAACCACATGTCAACCAAGTTCAGTTCTTCCATTTTTGGCAACAAAAAGTTTGTTAGCATCGAACGATAGCGATCGCCATTCACCGTAACGTTGCGTCCAACAGCATCTTTGAAAAAATACGGTCCAATGATTCCACCAGCGTACAAACCACACCAAACAGTGCATTTTTCGGGATGCATGGGCAGTTCTTGAACGGCTTCTGGTTGCTCTTCACCCCAAATGCGGCAATTTTGCTTATTTACGTAGCCATTCAACCAGAAATGAGCCTCATCGCTCATCGGACGTAAAGCGCGAAACACATTTCGAACCGAACACTGATTTTGGTAATAAAATTCAATGATTTGCAAGCGTTGCTCGTTAGCAAGTCTATTCATGATGAAATGTCACAGCATACTGAGCATCTTTCTCTTTGACACCATGTCTGAAATCCCACGTTATCTGTCAAATACTAATGCATGAAAATCCTAACCTCAAAAAAATCACCCGTTATTTAGCAATCGATAACGAAATCCTTCAAGTCATTAGTTTAACATATTTAAGTTAATACACCTTCTTTAACGCACTGACGTCTTCATAAAGCCTTAACGGTATAACTGCAGTGCATTTAGAAGAATTCCGTATTCTTATATTTAGGTATAAAGTCGATTTTCTTGTATTTACATATTTAGCAATCGATATCGAGATGCTTCAAATAACTGGTTTAACATATTCAAGTTAATTAACCCTCTCTGTCTTACTGAAGTCTACATAAAGCCTTAACGGCATAACGGCAGTGCATTTAGAAGAATTCCGTTATCTTATATTTAGGTATAAATTTGACTTTCTTGTATATATACATATAGCAATCGATATCGAAATGCTTCAAATCATTAGTTTAACATATTTAAGTTCATAAACCTTCTTTAACGTGTTGAAGTTAATATAAAGCTATGGCGGCATAACGGCAGTGCATTTAGAAGAATTCCGTAATTTTATATTTAGGTATAAAGTCGATTTTCTTGTATATACACTTTTAGCAATCGATAACGAAATGCTTCAAGTCATTAGTTTAACATATTTAAGTTAATTAACCTTCTTTAACGTATTGAAGTTGATATAAAGCCATGGCGGCATAACGACAGCACATTTGGAAGAATTCCGTAATCTTGTTTGGGTATAAATTCGATTTTCTTGTATATATACATATAGCAATCGATATCGAAATGCTTCAAATCATTAGTTTAACATATTTAAGTTAATTAACCTTCTTTAACGTGTTGAAGTTAATATAAAGCTATGGCGGCATAACGGCAGTGCATTTAGAAGAATTCCGTAATTTTATATTTAGGTATAAAGTCGATTTTCTTGTATATACACTTTTAGCAATCGATAACGAAATGCTTCAAGTCATTAGTTTAACATATTTAAGTTAATTAACCTTCTTAATCCTACTGAAGTTTACATAAAGCCATAACGGTATAACGGCAGTGCACTTGGAAGAATTCCGTAATCTTATATTTAGGTATAAAGTCGATTTTCTTGTATATACTCATTTTGCAATCGATATCGAAATGCTTTAAATCATTAGTTTAACATATTTAAGTTAATAAAGCTTTTTAGAAGAACTCCGTTAGCTTATACTAAGGTATAAAGTCGATTTTCTTGTATATACACATTTAGCAATCGATACCGAAATGCTTGAAATCATTCGTTTAACATATTTAAGTTAATTAACCTTCTTTAACGTATTGAAGTTGACATAAAGCCATGGCGGCATAACGGCAGTGCATTTAGAAGAATTCCGTTATCTTATATTTAGGTATAAAGTCGATTTTGTTGTATATATACATATAGCAATCGATATCGAAATGCTTTAAATCATTAGTTTAACATATGTTGACGCCGCCCCCGCCCAATTTCTTTGCCACGTCTGTATCGGCAGATTAATCTTTTCTTTTTCTCTTTTTCGAACTTTTTTCGAAGTATTAATTCGCGCGCAACTAAACACTTACTAAAAGTTGCGCGCTCTCTCTCCTTTTGCGACAACGCTGCGATACGGACGTGGTAAGTGTGTTTCCAATTTGTCATATTAAATTTATATTTATTACATGAAACTTTTGGTTTTCTTATTTAACATTTGTGGAATAAATTGCGCCGACCGTTTTCCCACGGCCAACCACATTCTGGAACGAACGAGCACCGTGCTCCACCACCCGAATTTAAACATTGGTCCTTCGAGCCGGATAACAGGTAACAATTTGATTTTTTTTTAAAGTGAAAGTGCATAATTTGCCCGCTATAGCAACTCGCAAGTTACGCCAAACATATTTTGGATTTGTGCTATGCAAGCTATAAGGCAATAGATTGGTCAATTTGTGCATCATTTATGTACAAAACCCATTGTGCCGTGTGAAGTGGAGACCAAAACTTATTTTTGGCACTCTACCCGCAAAATCAACGCACAAGATTGCAGGTAGTATTGTACTTCATTTAAGTACAACAATAAATACACCTGGCAAATGCACTAACTATTTCACTTTGCATATATAAAAAACAAAGAACAACAACACTGTTATTCGAGAAAAAAATATAAATTTCTTGGACGCACAAAATCGTCTTGAGCGCCAAAAATCTCTCTCGGTTCTTTGGTTTTTCTTATGATTAATTTGAGTTTAGTCGCTCAACTCTGCCTTCTCATATATTGCTCGAATAGCAATAAAGGCAAGCAGCAATAACGCAGCTGCAGTTTCGCGAGTGTAAACAAAAAAAATATACAAATTTACAAGTGCAGTGAGTGACACAACAAAAAATCAGAAAAGTGAAGTGAGCGACAGCAAGAAAACCAAACAGCGAAGTGAGAGCAGCAAAGGAAGCAGCAAAGGCAGAGCGGCACAGGCAAGCAGCATAGGCAGAGCACACAGGCCAAGCAGAAAAGTGAGAGCGGCATAGGCAAAGCAGCAAAGCCAAGGCAGCGCAGCAGCCATCCCAGAAAAACAGTAACCCAGTGAAAAAAGTGAAAGGGTTTAGCTAATCAATCATATAAGTACTTGTGAATTTTTATTTTGTATTTGTATTTGCATTTGAATAAAGCAACTAAGCACAAATGAAACTTTGTTTGTGTACATAGTCAAGAACTAAGCGTGCAAGTGCATTGGGACGATAACCCAGCAAGCACATTCAAATTAAATACGGAAAAATTTTTTGAGAAAATAGTTTACTAAATTTATTAATTTTTTTGTGCCTTCGAAAATTCACGTTTTATAAAGAAACAACGCACTGCCTATCATCAACTAATTTGTAGTCTGTCCGTGATTGGTTCTATAACTTTTGAACTTTTGCAACATATTTGAAAATATTTTTTAAATTTTAATTTCAAGTTTTAGATCCGATTTTGTGCAACATTTTTGCAGTTCAATTATCGGAAACAATGGAATCCATCAGAGCCTTTACCACAGCTGCAGACGCTCTACTGGAGTTTGAGGAGTCTTTTACTCCAACAGCAAACAACCAAAGTGCCTACTCTCTTGAAGTTCAACAAGCTGAACTGAAATCTCTGTGGGCAGAGGTGAAGTCAGAATACAAGTTGTGTTTGTCAAAAGTGGATCCTTCCGACACAAGCTCAATTGACGACCTCAAACTTAAATATACAAGCTGTTACCACGCTTATGTGTGTTGCGCGGCCTTGATGGGCGAACACATGCACAACCTCACGGCGTTAAACCCAAAAGCCCTACTTCCAATTCAACGGTGATTCAACCTGAACGGTTACAACAAACTGTAGAACCCGTGAGGTATTCTATCAATTTACCGCCATGTGATACCGAAATATTTCATGGCGATGTTTTACAATGGCCCTCTTTTAGGGATTTATTTGCCGCCATTTTGGGAAAAACCCCGAGGCTCTCTCCAGTAGAAAAGTTATTCCATTTGAATCAAAAAACGCGAGGTGAGGCAAAAGATATCGTTTCGAAAGCGCCACTGACGAATGACGGATTCGCATTGGCTTGGAACAATTTGTTGTGTAGGTATGAAAACAAGCGAGTGCTTGTCAACACACAATTAAATTTACTTTTCAAGCTTCCGCACATCTCAACAGAATCTGAGACCGAACTCAGAAATTTACAGCGGGAGATTAATAGCTGCATTTCAGCTTTACAAATACATGGCATCAATACAGATAGCTGGGATGCCATATTTACGTACTTGTGTTCTATCCGACTGCCGGACTATACACTGTCGCTTTGGGAACAATCTCTGGATTCGGATTCAGAGATCCCAACATGGGTTGAGTTAGACAAGTTTTTAACCAAACGGGTTAAAACGCTTGAGAGAGTCTCAAACCTCAAAGGCGAGTTGAGTACTCAACCTAATATTAAGTCGGCTGATGGTGAAGATCGGATACCAACCTTGCAGTCAAGGATTGGATCTAAACCCATCAATGCCCATCACGCCAAGACAAACAATATGAAATGTAAACTGTGCTCATCTCAATCACACTTTTTGAAAACTTGTCAAAGATTCATTGAGATGCAGCCTAATGCACGGTTAAATGCTGTCAGAAAACTCCACGTCTGCCTTAACTGTTTATCGGACTCACATGAAGTCAAAAATTGCAAAAGTATGTTTAATTGTAATAAATGTAAACAGAGGCATCACTCTATGATTCACCGGGATCAGAGTGAGGGAATAGCTCAGATATCTGACAGCACAGACACTACTGAGATTTCTACTAAATCTCATGTGGCCTCTATTAAGGCCAATACTTCAAATGTGCCTACCAGTCGAGGCATGCTATTAGGTACAGCCATGGTGACCATATGTCACAACGAGAGCACCTTCACCGTCAGAGCCCTGATTGACTCGGGATCTGAAGCCACCTTTGTAAGTAATAACCTGCAAAAACGCTTACATCTGGAAAGTAAAAAGGTCAGCGCGCGAGTTTCAGGATTGAATAATACCGTACAAGGACGAGTTCAATCGGTATGCTCGATCACAATTGGCTCGCCCCGTAACAAAAGTTTACGACTAAAAGCGGAAGCGTTGATACTGCCAAAATTGACTGGACTGCTTCCATCCAGATCAATTAACTCTTCAATTTTAAAAAAGGGTTTCCTAATATCCCTTTAGCGGATAATAATTTCTATACAAGTCAAGAGGTTGACTTGTTGATCGGAGCAGATCTTTACCCGCAAATAATACTAAATGGGGTAAAATCGAAAATTTTGGGATCCCTTGCTGCACAACGTACAGTGTTCGGTTGGGTCCTAACAGGTTCCGTTCCCTCCGAAGAAACGAAGACAAATGGCAAAGGCGACAGACAAAATTCAGCAAGAACTCAACAACAAACACAAACTCAATTTTGCAGCGAAATTAATACTAATTTCATATTTAAACAACAACAACAACATCAGCAGAAGCAACAGCAACAACAGAATAGCAATCAGGGTGATCCATTTGCATCGCAGCCAAGGACCACGGAAGTGCTACAAAATCACGCCAAATTAATAATGCAAAATTCATTGGCAGAACCAGAAATCCATGAGTGTTCGCTATCATTGGTAAACCAATGGAAAAAATTAACGGCTTTAAGTCAGCACCATTGTCAGAGATGGAAGACCAAATATTTAAAAGAACTCCAGAAACGAAAGAAATGGAAACGTTCCCAACAGAAAGTCCAACTCAACGACCTAGTGGTAGTTAGAGATGAAAATGTACCTCCTAATGAATGGAACTTAGGCAGGATCAGCAAAATACATCCAGAGTCGGACCAACGAGTTCGGGTGGTGGACATCCAAAATCAGCGTGGCTTAATTTCTAGGCCTATAGCAAAGATTATATTTTTACCCAAGCAATGTTAATATTCTCACGTTAATAATCTTTCTTTTCGTTTAGAAAATTATTGAATATGACGACAATCAACTGCCCCCTGTGCGTAGTAGCCATCTACTTCGCTGGTGTCCAAAGTTCCGGCAGATGTCCCCAGAAGCTAGGCTGAGGACCACATTAATCAACCGGTATTGTAGCAACTGCCTCGCGTCGAGCCATTCGAAGACTGAATGCGACAGCGTAATACGCTGCAAACGTTGCGGCAACCTACACCACACGATGCTTCATGGCATCAGTTCAGACGTCGAAGAACAAGACGACGATGTCATTGAATTGACATGGGCACAGCAGGTCGAGGCGGCAGAAATGGAGGAGAACTCATTGACAATCGGCTCGACGTATTCGGAGCCCCATCAACCACATCAACCGACGTCAACAGTTAAGCAGCCGCAAAGCTCTGACCGACGTTGCCTCTCCCGCATACCACACGCCCAAGATCGAGCCAGACTCGAGTCGTCTCGCCGACTTCGGCGTGCTGGTAACTTCCTTTCGGATTGGCAGCATGGCAACGATCGACTGAGACTCGATTCGTCTCAGCGACATTGTCGGGACCGAGCGGAAATCAATTCGTTCCGCCGGCCACCCCATCCGAAGCGAAGGCGTGGACGAGACATTCGTCGTCAAGCCGATGCACGCCGTATCATAAAGGACAGACACGCAACACAACCATGGCAACAAAGACTTGCGCTATCACCAACCGCCTTAATAAGCGTTCGAACTGCAACGAGGTTCGTAACAGTGCGGGTCATGATTAGCCCAGTTAGTCCAGCCACTGTTATCCTCGCCTCCACGATTGCACGATTGCGACTGCGTACGCAGGCACGTGGAGACAGCCGAGTGTGCGAACTCATGTTTCGGGACAACCAGGGTGGAGAAGCAGAAATCTCCGTGAGTGCCCAAATTCAACGACGTCCGTTACCACCGACGCCAGTAAGGTCTCTGGAAGACCATTTAGTTCAACAATTCTGTAACCTAAGACTGGCAGATAAAGAATTCCACAAGGCAGCGCCAGTTGAAATAATCTTGGGGGCGGACGTTTACTCCCGGCTCATGTTACCCCGGGGTTTCAACCAGCGGCAATGGGCCAACTCATCGCCCGAAATACGTCGCTAGGATATATAATATCCGGCGTCGTATAACATCGGCACGATGAAGTGCACTGGCTGCCAACGCTTCTCATATTCACCACCTACCCAGGATCGAGTTAGACTCGATTCGTCTCGCCGACCTCGGAAGGTGGTGACTTCTATGCAGATTGGCGGCATGGCAATGACCGACTGAGGTTCGATTCATCTCAGCGGCATTTCCCGGACCCAACCAGACTCGATTCGTCTCGTCGGCCACCCCATCTGCAAAGAAGACGTGGAAAAGGAAGTGCAGGAGCCAGTTAGTTAAGTTAGTTAAGTTAGTTTTAAGTAATTTATTGTAAACTGCATTTGCAGTAATACTGCAAGGCGGGGAGAATGTTGACGCCGCCCCCGCCCAATTTTTTTGCCACGTCTGTATCGGCAGATTAATCTTTTCTTTTTCTCTTTTTCGAACTTTTTTTGAAGTATTAATTCGCGCGCAACTAAACACTTACTAAAAGTTGCGCGCTCTCTCCCCTTTTGCGACAACGCTGCGATACGGACGTGGTAAGTGTGTTTCCAATTGATTTATAATTAAATATATATATTATATGAAACCCTTTGTTTTATTTACGTATAATATTTCTGTGGAATAATTGCGCCGGACGTTTCCCCACGGCCAACCACATTTTTGGAAAGAACGAGCACCGTGCTCCACCACCCGAATTAACAACATATTTAAGTTAATTAACCTTCTTAATCTTACTGAAGTTTACATAAAGCCATAACGGTATAACGGCAGTGCACTTGGAAGAATTCCGTAATCTTATATTTAGGTATAAAGTCGATTTTCTTGTATATACTCATTTTGCAATCGATATCGAAATGCTTTAAATCATTCTTCTTCTTCTCTTTACTGGCGTAGACACCGCTTACGCGATTATAGCCGAGTCAACAACAGCGCGCCAGTCGTTTCTTCTCTTCGCTACGTGGCGCCAATTGGATATTCCAAGCGAGGCCAGGTCCTTCTCTACTTGGTCCTTCCAACGGAGTGGAGGTCTTCCTCTTCCTCTGCTTCCCGCGGCGGGTACTGCGTCGAATACTTTCAGAGCTGGAGTGTTTTCATCCATCCGGACAACATGACCTAGCCAGCGTAGCCGCTGTCTTTTAATTCGCTGAACTATGTCAATGTCGTCGTATATCTCGTACAGCTCATCGTTCCATCGAATGCGATATTCGCCGTGGCCAACGCGCAAAGGACCATAAATCTTTCGCAGAACCTTTCTCTCGAAAACTCGCAACGTCAACTCATCGGTTGTTGTCATCGTCCAAGCCTCTGCACCATATAGGAGGACGGGAATTATGAGAGACTTATAGAGTTTGGTTTTTGTTTGTCGAGAGAGGACTTTGCTTCTCAATTGCCTACTTAGTCCGAAGTAGCACCTGTTGGCAAGAGTTATCCTGCGTTGGATTTCTAGGCTGACATTGTTGGTGGTGTTTACGCTGGTTCCAAGATAGACGAAATTATCTACAACTTCAAAGTTATGACTGTCAACAGTGACGTGAGTGCCAAGTCGCGAGTGCGACGACTGTTTGTTTGATGACAGGAGATATTTCGTCTTGCCCTCGTTCACTGCCAGACCCATTTCTTTTGCTTCCTTGTCCAGTCTGGAGAAAGCAGAACTAACGGCGCGGGTATTGAGGCCGATGATATCAATATCATCGGCATACGCCAGCAGTTGTACACTCTTATAAAAGATAGTACCCTCTCTGTTAAGTTCTGCAGCTCGAACTATTTTCTCCAGAAGCAGGTTGAAAAAGTCGCACGATAGGGAATCGCCTTGTCTGAAACCTCGTTTGGTATCGAACGGCTCGGAGAGGTCCTTCCCGATTCTGACGGAGCTTTTTGTGTTGCTCAACGTCAGTTTACACAGCCGTATTAGTTTTGCGGGGATACCAAATTCAGACATCGCGGCATAAAGGCAGCTCCTTTTCGTGCTGTCGAAAGCAGCTTTGAAATCGACGAAGAGGTGGTGTGTGTCGATTCTCCTTTCACGGGTCTTTTCCAAGATTTGGCGCATCGTGAATATCTGGTCGGTTGTTGATTTACCAGGTCT
>JAPZAG010002074.1:0-21873 GCA_027475135.1 Bactrocera correcta
ATACTTAACACACTACCAATGATCGGCACAATATCACCAACAACAACAGCAAACGCAATTCAGCCGATATTTCAAACAACAAGTACTGGACACTAGAGTTATTATACATACATACTTAAGTATAACATAATTTGACACCAAATTTATAAACGAACACACAGAGCATTATAATTCGATACTAAATTGATAGGAGACGTACATACGTACATACATAACGTATTAGAAACAAAACATTGAACTTCAACATCTAATGTGGTAATGACATACGTATTCAAAACAATAGAACTTGATGTAAACAAACATCAAAGAAACTTGAATCCTATTTGGACACAATAATAAATAAGAACTCGTGCCATCGTTATGATATTTGATGCTTTGCTTAGAGACTTGAAAATAATCAAATCTAGAAAGTATAAAAGGCATAGTAAGAGTTCAAGTGAAGTTCAGTTCAGTTCAATCCAAGTGAAGTTCAGTTTAAGTGCAGTTCAGTTTAGTAAAGTTCAGTTTGTGTAACGGATAGTAAATGTGTGTAAAATCCAGGACTACACAATAAGAAGGAATCCAGGACTACATAACAAGAAGGAATCTAAGACTACATGACAGGAAGGAACTCAAGCTACAGGACATCGTGTAAACCAAGGACGATAAGTATCTTCTAAACTAAACCAACTTTATTCTAAGTTTCCTTGCAGCTCTTAAAATAAACCACGAATTGTTAACATAAAAGAATACAAAGTCTTTTATTCAAACTGAAAGATAGACTTACACGCTAAGTCTATAATTATATGAATACAACGGAAGTTTTAAATGGCAACAGATTTGCGTTACAAAGCAAGAATTCAGACGACGATGCGAAGGGTACCACCACAGTCGTTAATGCAAAATCCCCTCAATTTATTTGCTTGAGCGTAGCTCAAATGCACTTGTCTCCAAACTAAGCAATTTAATAGGCACAGACAATTTTCATATTGTACCCTTGAAAAAGGAAACATAGATGAAACAAAAATTCAAACATACACTGAAAAAAGTTTCATGTATATTGTAAAGTACTTGTTAAACAATAACAAGAATTACTACTCATACCAACTGAAGAGCTCAAAAGGTCTAGTTGTTGTCATAAAAGGTATTGAGTCTTCGGTAGACTCTATCGATGTGAAAGAAGCAATAGAAGAAGGTGATTTTAGCATTAAATCAGTAGTAAATATTTTTAACGGGAACAAAGTCCCACAACCAATGTACAAAATAAAACTGATCCCAAATTGAAATCAACTGAAGAAAAATGAAATACACCCGATTTGCAATTTAAAATATCTGCTCAATCGCAGAATTACCGTTGAGGAACCACATAAGAGAAATGGTTCAGTACAATGTACAAACTGCCAAGAGTACGGACACACGAAAGCATAATGCACTCTACGCAGCGTCTGTGTGGTGTGTGGTGATCTACACCCTACTTCTAAATGTACTCTTAAAAAAGAGGATTTAAATGAAAAATGCAGCAATTGTGGAGGAAATCACACTGCTAACTACAGAGGTTTCCCCGTATATAAAGATTTGAAATCGAAGTTGTCACAGGGCATTCAAGCACGTTGTAACCAAATGCTACAAACACGCCGTAATGAAATTATAGCAACCTCAGAAAAATGTTCAAATCTTATTACTTCTAACAATAATAATATGCAAGGAAGCTATGCAATTGGAGGTATTGAAACTATGATTATAAATCTTACACAGTGTATGACACAATTTATGTCTACCATGCAAAACATGATCCAAGATTTAATAAAATCAGAAAATTAAATGCTGCAAAAGTTATTGAGTAAAAAATGAGCTTACTAAATATCTGTATATGGAATGCTAACGGTGTTAACCAACATAAATTAGATATTATCAGTTTCTAGTCTGAAAGGAATGTAGATGTAATGCTTATTTCAGAAACTCATCTAACAAATAAAAATAATTTCAATATACCGGGACTTAGACTATATTTTACAAATCATCCGGATGGAAAAGCGCATTGTGGCAAAGCAATGTTGAATAGAAATCGTTTAAACCACTATGCTCTAGAATCTCATGTCACACCACAGTTACAAGCTACAACATATCACTAAAAAATCGGAGTTGTGACTTAAACCTTACTGCTATATACTGTCCACTTCGTTTTAAAATTACAGAAATCGAATTAAAAGACTTTTTTGGAACACTAGGTCAAAGATTTCTAGCAGGTGAAGATTACAACGCAAAACACACGTACTGGGGTTCACGTCTCATTAAACCGAAAGGACGGCAGCTGTATCAAACTGTTATAAATAGGCACAAGAACCTTGAACTAATATCTCCTGGTAAGCCGACATATTGGCATAGTGATCGTAACAAAATACCAGATTTAATTGATTTTGCTGTAATCAAAAATATAGATAAATAGCTTATAACAGCTGATACATGTACTGATCTATCTTCTGATCACTCTCCTGTAATAATAAAGTTATTTGAACAACCCATATTCGTTAATCCAAAAGTGGGTCTAACTTCTTATAAAACGAATTGGCTAAAATATAAAAAATACGTCAGTAACCACATTAATATTGAGTACAAAATCAATACAGGAAGAGATATTGACGAAAGCATAAGAGAAGTCAATGATATAATATAATAACCAGCGCAGCTGTCTTAGCAACACCAAACAAAAACCATAAGCCGCTTGGTTTCAGAAAAATCTCTAATAGAGAAATAGAAATGCTTTAAATGAAAAAGGCGTACAAGACGTGAATGGCAGATAAATCGTTCCCCTACCACTCAGCTTTAATTAAAATCTGCTGTACGTAAATTAAAAAAAAGCGCTTAAACGTGAGGAAGAATTGAACACCGAAATGTACATAAAGAAGCTGTGTCCAAATTCAAACAAGCAAAATTTCCTTTGAAAAGCCCAAAAGTCCATGAAGCCACCAACTGACTCCAACATGCCAATACGAGACTTGGGTGGAAATTGGGCTCGACGAGGAAAAGGCTAATTGCTTTGCAAATCACCTAGAAAAAGTATTTCAACCCATCTCGCCAAAGAATAATTTTAAGCTGTCAATCTTACCCAACACAGCTAAAGAGTCGCTCGAGTCTCTTAAGACTTCATCTTCTGAAATTATTGGTATCGTCAAAGAACTTAATCCAAAAAGTCGCCGGGACATGATAATATTTCCCCAAAAATGCTAATTGAGTTACCAATTATTGCTGTAAAGGTGCTCTCTTTGCTCTTCAATGCAATTCTTAGTTTCTAATACTATCCAATTTCATGGAAAAAATTGCAGATTATTCTGATAGATAAACTTGGGAAAGACTTAACACCGCCGACTTCATACAGACCAATTAGTCTTCTACCCTGTCTTTCAAAAGTATTTAAAAAAGTATTACTATCAAATACTATCAAAGATGTCTCCTTTCCTCCACGAAAATAATACAATACCAATGCATCAATTCGGCTTTCGTGCGAAACATGGCACAATAGAGTAAGTAAATAGAATTACTAACGGGATAAGGAAAGCGTTTGAGTACAAGGAGTACTGTTCAGCAATATTTCTAGACGTAGCGCAGGCGTTTGATAAGGTGTGACACGAAGGTCTTTTATATAAGATTAAAAAAATTCTACATATAAAACATTGGAGTCTTATTTAAAAAATAGAAAATTTATGGTAAAAGTGGGAGACTTCATATCTGATGAACGACAGAAAGGGCTGGTGTACCCAGGGCATTGTTTTAGGCCCAACACTATACATCATATATACAGCAGATCTTCCAACAGCTAAAACGTATTAACTACAACTTTTGCGGACGACACAGCTATAGTGAGCCGTAACCAATGCCACATTTTAGCATCAAGAATATTAGCGGAGCATTTAAGTTCTGTCGAAGAATGGCTAGCGAACTGGCGTATAAATGTGAATGAACAAAAGTGTAAGCATATTACATTTTCGCTAAAACCAAAGATGTGCCCGGCAGTAAAAATAAACAATATTTTAGTACCCCAAGCGAACGAAGTAACATATCTTGGTATTCACCTAGATAGAAGGCTCACGTGGAGAAATCACATCTCTAGTAAAATAACATGTATGAAGATTAAAGCTTGCAAATTTAAATTGGCTTTTAAATAAAAACTCCAAACTTAGCTTAGACAACAAAGTGCTTTTATATAATGCGGTCAAAAAGCCGATTTGGATGTATGGCATTCAACTGTAGGGTACGACCTGTGCAACTAATATTGATATATTACAAAGGTTTCAATCAAAAATGCTTAGAATAATCACGTGTTCTCCATGGTGCATGCGTAACGAAAATATCCATAAAGACCTTGGTATCCCTATGGTAAAGAAAGAAGTAGAAGATAGCAAAACTAAATATATATCTAAACTCTGAGATCACCCAAACCCTTTGGTTAATGCTTTGGTACATCCCTGCGATCAAACACGACTTAAAAGAAAAGATATGCCTGCGTATTAAAGAGCGACGTATCAACAAAACAGCTCAATCTCTTTCTTGAGCCTGTCTAGTTTTTAAATAGATTTAAAATTTAATAACTTATTGTTAGGCTTTAAGAAAAAGCGGATCCAATAAATAAAATAAATTTGAAAAAAAAAAATATTTTACATAAACATAAGGAAAAAGTGTTCACAACTCAACTATAGCTTGAAAAATGTTGGAAAGTATTTTTTATTATAATTAGTATAGAAAAAAGAATCACGCGAAAATTCAAACAAAAAATTATCGTTGAAAATCTTACATATTTGGTGTTTAAGATGTGGCAACGCTCGTTTTCCTCATAATGGAAGAGCGGATCATTATGTGACCCCAGTCTTTCCGGTAAAGTATTTAAAAAAAGATAATAAAATTTATACAAATGACATCAAATATATTAATGCTTTTGAAAAATTAAAGCAACTTCTCATTGATTATCCAATTTTAAAATACCCAAATTTCGAAAAACAATTTGTCTTAACGACTGATGCAAGTACATTCGCAATTGGTGCTGTACTTTCACAAGACGGGCATCCCATTTGTTACGCAAGTAGAACACTTTGTGACAGTGAAAAAAATTATTCAACAATAGAAAAAGAACTCTTAGCAATAGTATGGGCATGTAAATATTTTCGACCGTATTTATATGGCAAACGTTTTAAATTACAAACAGACCACAAACCATTAATATGGTTAAACAACTTAAAACAGGAAAATAGCAAATTTACCAGATGGAAACTAGCTCTTAACGAATATTTATTTGATATTGAATATATAAAAGGAAAAGAGAACAACGTTGCAGATTTTCTAAGCAGACTTCAAGTAAATGCATTGGACGAAGATATGGATGTTGACGAAACAACTTGTGCAACTATACATAGCGCAATGGAAGACACTGATGATCACATCTGGATAACAGAAAAACCTGTTAATCTATTTAAAACTCAAATAATAATAACAGAATATAAAGTAAAAGGAAAAGATGTTATTGACACAACAATTTTCAAAAACAGACGAATTTACATTTATGAAAATATGATAAATGAAAATTTTGGGGAAATTTTAAAGAATTTAAATTTAAAAAATTTTACTGTATATTGTCCGAATGAAATAAAATATATCCTATTCCAAAGACACTTCATAAAAATATTCGGAAATTCGAATATAAAAGAACTTAAAAGTAATATACTTTTAGATGATATTGAAGATGAAGAAAAAGCCTTCGAAATTATAGAAAAGGAACATTTAAGGCTCAACCATCGCGGTATAGACGAAAATTTTAAACAATTAAAAGACAAAATATACATTCCAAAATTAAAACAATTAATTACAAGGTTTATAAATAATTGCGAAATATGTCAATCAGCAAAACATGATAGACATGAAGAAAAAATCAAATTCGAAAAAACGGAAATTCCAAATTCTACAAACGAAATAATACACGGAGATTTATATATTGCGGAAAGACAAATATTTTTCACGTTTATTGATAAATTTAGTAAACATTTGTTTATTGTACCAATTACCGATAGAAATAGTCAAACGTTTATTGAAACTTTAAATTATAGACATTCAATTTTTACGATACGTTTTTGATAATGAGTTTAATAATTCATACATGCGTGAATATTTTAATAACGAAGAAATAAATGTACACTTTACATCACCATTATGTAAAACGGGTAATAGTGATATAGAAAGAGTACACGGAACCATAAATGAACATTTGAGACTTTTAAAATCACAAAATAACAAAGAAACGATTACAAAAAGAATAGTAAAATCAGTACAATTTTATAATAATAGTATTCATTCAACAACAAATAAAAAACCAATTGATTTTATATCTAATAAAATAATAAATACGGACTTCGCAAAAATAAAAGAACAAATAGAAACTAAACAGAATATTTCAATACATAACCAAAATTTAAAGAGAAAAAATATACCAGATATAAATAAAGAAGACATATTTATAAAAGTTGAAAAAATAAGAAAAAGTGATCCAAAATATAAAAAAATAAAAGTACAATTAAAAGGTGGTAAAATATGGGACAAAAGAAGTAGACATGTACACCCACAAAGAATTAAAAGAATACATAAATATACAAAATAATTAATAATTTTTTTTTAATTTATTTTTTCTTTCAGTTTTAATTTTACTTTTATCAACCACGGTTTTGGGTAACGATATAAGAATAACACAACTTAATTACGATGCAGGATATACAATTTTAAAGAAAGAAAAATTGGACGTAATAGAGGATTTTAATAAGGTATATCAGATTATTGATTTAGCAGACTATGAGAGTATAATAACAAAATTAAATACCGCAATAGAGAAATTTAATAACACATTTCAAAATAATAAATCAACAAACAATTTATTATTCACATTAAATATAGCACGAATTAAATTAACTTCAATCAAACCTTTAAAAATTAGACAAAAAAGAGCATTAGCAAACATTGTAGGAAAAGGTTTAAATATTTTATTTGGTACAATGGATGATGATGATAGACAAGAATTAAATGAACATTTAAAAATAATTGAAGCAAATGACCACAGATTAATAAATGAACACAACAAACAAATTAATATTAATTTAGAGCTACAACAAAATATTGAATTATTATCAAACAAAATTAACGATAATATAAAAATTTATAATTCAATGCTAAATAATATGAATACAACGCAGAAAAAAGATATAGAAGCGATAGAGTTAATACATTTACAGTTCGATATTAACTATCTAATTAACGAAATAGAGAAAATTCAAGATCTAATAGCATTTTCAAGAATAGGCATATTAGGAAGAAATATATTAACGAATAAAGAAATCTCAAAGTTTGGAATAGATAATAAAAAATTGAAATACATAAAGAGTAATGTCTTAGAAATAAAGAAAAATTTAATAGTAGTAATAATGATACCACAATTTTGCAAGGAAGAATATTTTGAAATTGAAATTTTGCCAATTCTAAACAAATTTAATAAAGAAATAAATATTGAAAAACAAAGATATATTACGAATACAGAAAAAGTTTTCGATTTTACAGATGAAATAACTTTTAAAGAAAAATTAAATTTAAGTAATAAATGTATTCAAAATATATTTAAAGGAAAATTTAATTTTTGTACAAGTAGAACAAATAATGAAACAGTAATTAAAGAAATTGAAAAAGGAATTGTATTTACAAAAAATTTAGAAAAAACTAAAATAAAACACAATTGTAATAAAATGCGATACGAAATTCAAGGAAATAATTTAATTGAATTTAAAAATTGTTCTATAAATATTGATGAAAATACATTTGAAAATATGGATAATATATTTTACAATGTAGTAATTTTACCATTTTATGAAGAAATGAATGTTACTTTAAATATAAATAACTTAGAAGAAATTCATTTAAAAAATATAGAAAATACAAAACAAATTAAAGAATTAAAATATAATCACAAAATAAATGTAAATTATTCTATTTCACTAACAGTTATAATTACAATAATAATAATTTTATTACTAACGAAATATTGTATAAAATATAAGAATTTATGTAAAAGACTGCAAGAGAAACAATCTTCGAATCCAAATGTTGAACTTCAGGAGCAGTTCAAGCCTAAGGAGGGGGGAGTTACACATTCAGCCACCACATCCGCCACCACATCTAGCAGCATACTTAACACACTACCAATGATCGGCACAATATCACCAACAACAACAGCAAACGCAATTCAGCCGATATTTCAAACAACAAGTACTGGACACTAGAGTTATTATACATACATACTTAAGTATAACATAATTTGACACCAAATTTATAAACGAACACACAGAGCATTATAATTCGATACTAAATTGATAGGAGACGTACATACGTACATACATAACGTATTAGAAACAAAACATTGAACTTCAACATCTAATGTGGTAATGACATACGTATTCAAAACAATAGAACTTGATGTAAACAAACATCAAAGAAACTTGAATCCTATTTGGACACAATAATAAATAAGAACTCGTGCCATCGTTATGATATTTGATGCTTTGCTTAGAGACTTGAAAATAATCAAATCTAGAAAGTATAAAAGGCATAGTAAGAGTTCAAGTGAAGTTCAGTTCAGTTCAATCCAAGTGAAGTTCAGTTTAAGTGCAGTTCAGTTTAGTAAAGTTCAGTTTGTGTAACGGATAGTAAATGTGTGTAAAATCCAGGACTACACAATAAGAAGGAATCCAGGACTACATAACAAGAAGGAATCTAAGACTACATGACAGGAAGGAACTCAAGCTACAGGACATCGTGTAAACCAAGGACGATAAGTATCTTCTAAACTAAACCAACTTTATTCTAAGTTTCCTTGCAGCTCTTAAAATAAACCACGAATTGTTAACATAAAAGAATACAAAGTCTTTTATTCAAACTGAAAGATAGACTTACACGCTAAGTCTATAATTATATGAATACAACGGAAGTTTTAAATGGCAACAGATTTGCGTTACAAAGCAAGAATTCAGACGACGATGCGAAGGGTACCACCACAGTCGTTAATGCAAAATCCCCTCAATTTATTTGCTTGAGCGTAGCTCAAATGCACTTGTCTCCAAACTAAGCAATTTAATAGGCACAGACAATTTTCATATTGTACCCTTGAAAAAGGAAACATAGATGAAACAAAAATTCAAACATACACTGAAAAAAGTTTCATGTATATTGTAAAGTACTTGTTAAACAATAACAAGAATTACTACTCATACCAACTGAAGAGCTCAAAAGGTCTAGTTGTTGTCATAAAAGGTATTGAGTCTTCGGTAGACTCTATCGATGTGAAAGAAGCAATAGAAGAAGGTGATTTTAGCATTAAATCAGTAGTAAATATTTTTAACGGGAACAAAGTCCCACAACCAATGTACAAAATAAAACTGATCCCAAATTGAAATCAACTGAAGAAAAATGAAATACACCCGATTTGCAATTTAAAATATCTGCTCAATCGCAGAATTACCGTTGAGGAACCACATAAGAGAAATGGTTCAGTACAATGTACAAACTGCCAAGAGTACGGACACACGAAAGCATAATGCACTCTACGCAGCGTCTGTGTGGTGTGTGGTGATCTACACCCTACTTCTAAATGTACTCTTAAAAAAGAGGATTTAAATGAAAAATGCAGCAATTGTGGAGGAAATCACACTGCTAACTACAGAGGTTTCCCCGTATATAAAGATTTGAAATCGAAGTTGTCACAGGGCATTCAAGCACGTTGTAACCAAATGCTACAAACACGCCGTAATGAAATTATAGCAACCTCAGAAAAATGTTCAATCTTATTACTTCTAACAATAATAATATGCAAGGAAGCTATGCAATTGGAGGTATTGAAACTATGATTATAAATCTTACACAGTGTATGACACAATTTATGTCTACCATGCAAAACATGATCCAAGATTTAATAAAATCAGAAAATTAAATGCTGCAAAAGTTATTGAGTAAAAAATGAGCTTACTAAATATCTGTATATGGAATGCTAACGGTGTTAACCAACATAAATTAGATATTATCAGTTTCTAGTCTGAAAGGAATGTAGATGTAATGCTTATTTCAGAAACTCATCTAACAAATAAAAATAATTTCAATATACCGGGACTTAGACTATATTTTACAAATCATCCGGATGGAAAAGCGCATTGTGGCAAAGCAATGTTGAATAGAAATCGTTTAAACCACTATGCTCTAGAATCTCATGTCACACCACAGTTACAAGCTACAACATATCACTAAAAAATCGGAGTTGTGACTTAAACCTTACTGCTATATACTGTCCACTTCGTTTTAAAATTACAGAAATCGAATTAAAAGACTTTTTTGGAACACTAGGTCAAAGATTTCTAGCAGGTGAAGATTACAACGCAAAACACACGTACTGGGGTTCACGTCTCATTAAACCGAAAGGACGGCAGCTGTATCAAACTGTTATAAATAGGCACAAGAACCTTGAACTAATATCTCCTGGTAAGCCGACATATTGGCATAGTGATCGTAACAAAATACCAGATTTAATTGATTTTGCTGTAATCAAAAATATAGATAAATAGCTTATAACAGCTGATACATGTACTGATCTATCTTCTGATCACTCTCCTGTAATAATAAAGTTATTTGAACAACCCATATTCGTTAATCCAAAAGTGGGTCTAACTTCTTATAAAACGAATTGGCTAAAATATAAAAAATACGTCAGTAACCACATTAATATTGAGTACAAAATCAATACAGGAAGAGATATTGACGAAAGCATAAGAGAAGTCAATGATATAATATAATAACCAGCGCAGCTGTCTTAGCAACACCAAACAAAAACCATAAGCCGCTTGGTTTCAGAAAAATCTCTAATAGAGAAATAGAAATGCTTTAAATGAAAAAGGCGTACAAGACGTGAATGGCAGATAAATCGTTCCCCTACCACTCAGCTTTAATTAAAATCTGCTGTACGTAAATTAAAAAAAAGCGCTTAAACGTGAGGAAGAATTGAACACCGAAATGTACATAAAGAAGCTGTGTCCAAATTCAAACAAGCAAAATTTCCTTTGAAAAGCCCAAAAGTCCATGAAGCCACCAACTGACTCCAACATGCCAATACGAGACTTGGGTGGAAATTGGGCTCGACGAGGAAAAGGCTAATTGCTTTGCAAATCACCTAGAAAAAGTATTTCAACCCATCTCGCCAAAGAATAATTTTAAGCTGTCAATCTTACCCAACACAGCTAAAGAGTCGCTCGAGTCTCTTAAGACTTCATCTTCTGAAATTATTGGTATCGTCAAAGAACTTAATCCAAAAAGTCGCCGGGACATGATAATATTTCCCCAAAAATGCTAATTGAGTTACCAATTATTGCTGTAAAGGTGCTCTCTTTGCTCTTCAATGCAATTCTTAGTTTCTAATACTATCCAATTTCATGGAAAAAATTGCAGATTATTCTGATAGATAAACTTGGGAAAGACTTAACACCGCCGACTTCATACAGACCAATTAGTCTTCTACCCTGTCTTTCAAAAGTATTTAAAAAAGTATTACTATCAAATACTATCAAAGATGTCTCCTTTCCTCCACGAAAATAATACAATACCAATGCATCAATTCGGCTTTCGTGCGAAACATGGCACAATAGAGTAAGTAAATAGAATTACTAACGGGATAAGGAAAGCGTTTGAGTACAAGGAGTACTGTTCAGCAATATTTCTAGACGTAGCGCAGGCGTTTGATAAGGTGTGGCACGAAGGTCTTTTATATAAGATTAAAAAAATTCTACATATAAAACATTGGAGTCTTATTTAAAAAATAGAAAATTTATGGTAAAAGTGGGAGACTTCATATCTGATGAACGACAGAAAGGGCTGGTGTACCCAGGGCATTGTTTTAGGCCCAACACTATACATCATATATACAGCAGATCTTCCAACAGCTAAAACGTATTAACTACAACTTTTGCGGACGACACAGCTATAGTGAGCCGTAACCAATGCCACATTTTAGCATCAAGAATATTAGCGGAGCATTTAAGTTCTGTCGAAGAATGGCTAGCGAACTGGCGTATAAATGTGAATGAACAAAAGTGTAAGCATATTACATTTTCGCTAAAACCAAAGATGTGCCCGGCAGTAAAAATAAACAATATTTTAGTACCCCAAGCGAACGAAGTAACATATCTTGGTATTCACCTAGATAGAAGGCTCACGTGGAGAAATCACATCTCTAGTAAAATAACATGTATGAAGATTAAAGCTTGCAAATTTAAATTGGCTTTTAAATAAAAACTCCAAACTTAGCTTAGACAACAAAGTGCTTTTATATAATGCGGTCAAAAAGCCGATTTGGATGTATGGCATTCAACTGTAGGGTACGACCTGTGCAACTAATATTGATATATTACAAAGGTTTCAATCAAAAATGCTTAGAATAATCACGTGTTCTCCATGGTGCATGCGTAACGAAAATATCCATAAAGACCTTGGTATCCCTATGGTAAAGAAAGAAGTAGAAGATAGCAAAACTAAATATATATCTAAACTCTGAGATCACCCAAACCCTTTGGTTAATGCTTTGGTACATCCCTGCGATCAAACACGACTTAAAAGAAAAGATATGCCTGCGTATTAAAGAGCGACGTATCAACAAAACAGCTCAATCTCTTTCTTGAGCCTGTCTAGTTTTTAAATAGATTTAAAATTTAATAACTTATTGTTAGGCTTTAAGAAAAAGCGGATCCAATAAATAAAATAAATTTGAAAAAAAAAAAAAATTTTACATAAACATAAGGAAAAAGTGTTCACAACTCAACTATAGCTTGAAAAATGTTGGAAAGTATTTTTTATTATAATTAGTATAGAAAAAAGAATCACGCGAAAATTCAAACAAAAAATTATCGTTGAAAATCTTACATATTTGGTGTTTAAGATGTGGCAACGCTCGTTTTCCTCATAATGGAAGAGCGGATCATTATGTGACCCCAGTCTTTCCGGTTGATATTAGGCGGGTTTTATTTGACCAGCAAATTAAGCTATTAGCTTATTTTGAATGGAAGACTTAGCCGACATAATGTAAACAAAGCAAAAATACAAAATTTTGTGGTTTGTTAAAAATGAACAAAATAAATATATTTATAGTAATTTAATATATCATTTACAAATTGAAGAATTCAAATTACCCTTTATCCACATCAGACATTTTGAAACAAATTAAATATCAATTAACTATTCCCGCCTGCATTGCCAACACACTTCGTTTTTAAGCGAAAATATGAAATTTTATTTGTCCATGGTTTAGCTATTAGATGATGGTCAAATAAATCACAGCTATTGCCGTGGTTTGCAATGGCGTCTTGGAGGTGTACGTAGCTCTCGACACGCAAATAAATCTGAAACAGAGCTATTCATATCCAGCGTAGCAACAAGTTAATGTTGTTTTCACGTAGCATAATATGGAATGATGAAAATCTATGCATGTTATATTTTTAGTTACGTTGGTTTGAGAAATATCCCTCTTGCCCTATCCAGTAAATCAATGGCTATTGTATGGCATTATAATATCGGTGAGTGTCTCCAATCCAGGCGAGTGAGCATTCGTACTTTCGCAACACGGGGGGCCAGCGCCCGAAACGATTACCGCAATTTCAACGGTCGCCGGTACAATGTTGCAGCGTGGATGTTGTCCGCTAGGTACGAGCTCTGCGTGCAACTATCATCGAGCATATTCTCTAGGGCATTCTAAAGTTCGTGAACCAATATGTATAGGTTACGACTGACCTTTCGAATTTTTAGAGTGGTTGCTCGCTAAACGCCTTGAATGATTTGATTCCGTCTGTCACTCATCTATAAAATACACCTGTAAGAATTGTGGCTGTTCATTGAAGTGCGGCAACAGTGTTCCTTTTTTGTGATGAACATACAAGACCGTATACTCTTTTCCCATGTTCTGCCGGCTAGCGACTTAAGGTTCTGTACTTTGGCATTGGCCCTGTATCTTAGCAATAATAGTGACTGTACGATGAGTGAAGGTGCGCAGGCTGTCTGCAGTCACGCCCAAGTTTTTAGGGCTATTGTCAGTCAGAGTTTTAACGCAATCGACTGCAATATTAAAGTGAAGTTTGGTGAGTGTTAGGCTCCTTGCAAACAAAAAGCGAGAAAGGTCGGAGAGACCTTTTGAGCACTTTCCATTGATTTCATTGCCCGATGTCAAAATCGTGCAATCATCGGCGTGCGAGGTGATAAAAATTCACTCAGAATATAGAAATTAAACAGTTGCAGAGAGATAACAGCACCCTACGGAACCCCATGTTTAAACAAAACAGATGATTGCCGACTACTCAGGTAATTCATAGTTCACCATAGTTCATAGTTCCACCCCCAAGTAGCGTAGTGTGGTTGACTGTATCAGAGACTTTGGACAAGTCCAAAGCTACAAGGATCGTCCTATCCTAGATGATGAACTATGTGAACTTTGCGGAAACCATGCTGGAGGTCTGCTAGACTAATTTGGTAATTGCATTATCGGGCAATAAGGCTCCCTTTATTTGTAGGTATCCCAGTTTTCAATAGAATAGACCACTCTTTTGACTTTCAACACATTGGGTATTTAAAGAGGGGTCAGCGAAAAGTTGAAAACATTGGTTAGGTTATTTACTCCATCTGAGATAATGATTTTCAAAGATTTCGCTTTGTTGATGACATTCTGGCCATTCTCATCGGTGAAAGAACGTGACTCGCAGTTTCTTGACATTTAAAATCCGTCGGGGAACACATCATTTGGCTTTTCCTATCGAAGAGTGCAGTGCAAACGGCCGGTTAAAATAGTTCGCGCAGTTCTTCGAGTCCAAAGAGGCGTGACCATCGTATTGAATTTCATTCAACTTGCGTCCTTGGATTATTAAAGCCATTGACAGTAATCCAAAGCTTACTCACGCCGGTAGAGACGTTACAAGACTTCAGGTGTTATACCGCTTATATTGATTTACCATTTTCCGAACTCCAAATTGAAAACCCTTCATGGGGATTGGCATAGCAAAAGGTGTCGCGCTCGTTAGCTGCTGTGACTAGGAAATTGGAGTGGAATTCCACGATTTTCCATATATTAAATGCTTCGAGCCCTCCATGGCCTGACCGGATAGCTATGCCCTGAAGTTAAGAAATAAGGGACTGGTGTGCATCAGGTGGTTGTTGCAGCTGTAGAACCAGCATAGGCGGTTGTCACAATGTGGTGATATTTGACGACGCTACTGCAGGATGTTGCGGGAAGAGACTCCTGCAGCACGTGGCAACGTACGAAACACTCTTCTCACGTGTTGTGCGCGAGAAACCAGGAGTTGTTGATTAATTATCGTCCTAGGTTTGAAGCGGAAGGAATGTGGTGGGGATTGACCATAATGGTAGTCATGCCACCTATGTGAACTCCTGGGAAGCGTAGAGATCTTTTGTTGACCCCGCGGGTGGAGTGATCCGCAGTGCGGGAACTGGTTGCAGTCTACATTGTATTAAGGCTTGAGCAGCTGTTAAGACGGCCCCATCCATTGCATGTGTTACACCTTAGCGCAAACACAGCAAAAAAAAATGCCAACGGACACGGTTTGAAAAAATGACTGTCGGATATAATCCGGATAAATTCCGGTAACGTAGAACCGTCTGCCAAGGGAACTGCCTGAAACTCCGTCATTATTTTTGCTGGAGGGAACTCAGCACTCATTTGGTTCCAATGCATTAAACAGTGTTTATGCAAAAACATATTTTTACTCACTATTATTAACTTTACACTTGCCTGCTATGCGCATTGGCATTCTAAATGCATTCACGTATCCGCTGACTCTGGCCATAAAATCTGCAGCCCGTGGGGATCAATCGATTTTAGAATAGATTTAGCTTTCCCAAGTGAAGATACTGCTTGCAGAACATTACGCAATGCTGCAACTGCTCCTCGGCAAATAAATAAATGAAATCATTATATGTATATATATAATTTTTTGCGCGTTATCGGTAAGTAGTTTTATTATTTAAGTCTTAATTTCACGTGAATACAAATTTTAGTTAAAAATCTCTTAATCTCGGACGTTTTATTATCAAAACAATGGACTACATTTTTGTGCAATTATCGTCCATTATTTATCTACACATTAACATAGGTAATGAATAATATGCACTTGTCACGTTTAGCATATATGCATGCTATATTAGTTTTATATCGTTTGAAAATAAAAAAAAATTAAAAATGGTTTATTTGGACTTATTAAACATAACAATTACTTACAATTTAAAGCTGTCTCAGAAAACTTCTGTCAAATATTCCATGGTATGTGTCTTTAATGTGCCCTTTTATGCATTTTTGAACTAGTAATGTCAAAGTTTCTCTGCTATGCCATCTAAAAGTTCCATTTCTCGTACCCGCCTTATTTGTTTTATTTATTAATAAATAAAACGGTTTCCCAGGAGCGGTCGCTTGAGTAATATCGGAGACTCTATAAAGTATATATACAAATGATCTGCATGACAATCTGAGCCGATTTAGCCATATCCATCTGTCCGTCTGCATATACTGGTCTCTCAGTTTTTAATATTATATATGGATGTGAAAATTTTCACACGTTCTTTTCTTCCCAAGAAGCTGCTCATTTGTTTTAATCGTCAATCTACCACTACTGCTATAGCTGCCACACAAACTGAACGATCGGAAACAAGTGCTTGCGTGGAAAGATTTTTCATTTGTGGAAATAACGTTAAGAAATGATTTATTGTTTGAAGCGCTTTCAATAATCCCCAGAGAAATTCATCTTCTTCTTCTTTATGGCGTAGACACCTCTTTGTTCCTTCTTTTTGCAATTTGGCCAATTCGATATACCAAGATCACACTCCTATGCCTTTTCTCCACCTGTTTTTTCCAACAGATAGAAGGATTTCCTCTTCCTCTGCTTCCCCCGATGGGTTCTGGTCGAATACTTCAGAGCTGAAGTGTTTTCATAATTTCGGAGCATAGCCCCTGTCTCTTAATTCGCTGAACTATGGTAATGTCGTCGCATATCTCGTACACCGCTCCCTAGAATGCGATATTCGCCATTGCTAATTCGCAAAGGACCATAAATCTTCCGAAAAACCCTTTTCGAAAACTCGTAACGCCGACTCATCAGTTGCTGTCATCGTCCATGCCTCTGCATCATATAGCAGGACAGAGTTTGGTCTTTGTTCGTCAAGAGAGGACTTTACTTCTCAATTCCGTCCAAGAAAATTGGCCGGGCCCTGGCGAGTTCTTTTTTCAACGTGTGATGATGAGAGCAACGGTTTTTTAAGAGAGCTGCGGTATTTGACGTCGTTAGCGCCTAAACGTTTTCGAATCGTCTCAACCGATATTTTAACAACTTTTTTCTCTACAATTTCTTTAGCTTTACGCAACGATAAGCCCGGGTTCGTCGCAAACAAATCAAGGATCTTCTTGTCCTGCTTTGGTGAAGTCCTTTTTTTAGGGCCCCGCCCAGGCAAGTCGTCGACATTTTTTACTTCTAAATACCGATTCGTCCACTTCGTTACGAATGACTTCGACTTCTTCATATATTTTGCTGCAGCTAAACGTGACTAGACGTGACCCTCTAGGGTGTAGACAAAGAAATACAGCTTCAAATCGCTTCTCGTACGCGGAACTCATTTTTTTAAAAAGACATGCACTTTCTAATAGTTTCACGAAACTGACAGTTTTTGCAATGCGTACTACAAAAATGATGTCGCTACCAAGGTGCATTCAAATTATTTTGATAACGGCACTCTATGTGCAAATTTTGCCGATCACGATTCCACTAGACAGACTGTATGCACTTGTCACGTTTAGCATATATGCATGCTATATTAGTTTTATATCGTTTGAAAATAAAAAAAAATTAAAAATGGTTTATTTGGACTTATTAAACATAACAATTACTTACAATTTAAAGCTGTCTCAGAAAACTTCTGTCAAATATTCCATGGTATGTGTCTTTAATGTGCCCTTTTATGCATTTTTGAACTAGTAATGTCAAAGTTTCTCCTGCTATGCCATCTAAAAGTTCCATTTCTCGTACCCGCCTTATTTGTTTTATTTATTAATAAATAAAACGGTTTCCCAGGAGCGGTCGCTTGAGTAATATCGGAGACTCTATAAAATATATATACAAATGATCTGCATGACAATCTGAGCCGATTTAGCCATATCCATCTGTCCGTCTGCATATACTGGTCTCTCAGTTTTTAATATTATATATGGATGTGAAAATTTTCACACGTTCTTTTCTTCCCAAGAAGCTGCTCATTTGTTTTAATCGTCAATCTACCACTACTGCTATAGCTGCCACACAAACTGAACGATCGGAAACAAGTGCTTGCGTGGAAAGATTTTTCATTTGTGGAAATAACGTTAAGAAATGATTTATTGTTTGAAGCGCTTTCAATAATCCCCCGAGAAATTCATCTTCTTCTTCTTTAATGGCGTAGACACCTCTTTTTTCCTTCTTTTTGCAATTTGGCCGATTCGATATACCAAGATCACACTCCTATGCCTTTTCTCCACCTGGTTTTTCCAACAGATAGAAGGATTTCCTCTTCCTCTGCTTCCCCCGATGGGTTCTGCGTCGAATACTTTCAGAGCTGAAGTGTTTTCATAATTTCGGAGCATAGCCCCTGTCTCTTAATTCGCTGAACTATGGTAATGTCGTCGCATATCTCGTACACCGCTCCCTAGAATGCGATATTCGCCATTGCTAATTCGCAAAGGACCATAAATCTTCCGAAAAACCCTTTTCGAAAACTCGTAACGCCGACTCATCAGTTGCTGTCATCGTCCATGCCTCTGCATCATATAGCAGGACAGAGTTTGGTCTTTGTTCGTCAAGAGAGGACTTTACTTCTCAATTACCTACTCAGTCCGAAGAAACACCTGTCGGATTATTCTCGATTATTCGTGGCTGACGTTGTTGTTTGTGTTAATGCTGGTTCCAAAATAGACGAAATTATTTACGACTTCGAAGTTATGAATGTCAACAGTGACGTGGGAGCCATGTAGCGAGTGTGACGACTGCTCATTTAATGATACGAGATATTTCGTCTTGCCCATCTTCACTACCAGACCCATTTGCTCATTGCCATAAAACTTACCCCAGTTTTATTGGCATACAAATTAGTTTTAATTTTATTTGCAGAAATTTTTTTCAAACTTTCAGCATTCAGCATTTACTACAGTGACCATATAAAGGAGCAAAAGTTCGGGGTGGGATTCATGGTGGGAGAGAGACTTCGTCGCCGAGTATTGTCATTCACTCCGGTGGATGAACGTCTAGCCATAATCCGCATCAAGGCTAGGTTCTTCAATATATCGCTAATTTACGCCCACGTCCCGAAGGAAGGGCAAGACGATGTGGCCAAAGATGCCTTCTATGAGCGCTTGGAGCGCAACTATGGGTAGGAAAAGAAGGTATTTTTGACACAATAGTCAGCAAAGCTTCCACCAGGAAACATCCTCAAATGTGTTGAAGCTGATCGCTCTCGCCAGGTTGTCAATAGTACCAGAAAAATTCAGCATAGAATAATTTACCAAGCTACCCGGCTGTCTCCGGATCGAATACCACCAACCAGATCGATCATGTTGTGATAGACGGATGACACGTTTCCAGTGTTTTAGACGTGTGTACCTTCCGGAGTCATAACATGGACTCGGACCAAGATACGCAGCAAAAGACGCCCATCAACAAACACGAGGAAGTTTCGACGTCAAGACTTGCACTCCTGCTTTTTGAGAGCACTCATCGCTATAAAGAAACTATGGGGCGGTTGGAAACGAAACCATTGGACTACGGAAAATGCAAATGAACAGTCAGTGTTGCAACGTTACAATCAACCACAAGGTGTGTGGGATAGGATAAATACCAAGAGGCCGAAAAGCGTGAGTATGAATAGCTTGACAAGCTTGCCGTCAGGGGTGATGCTCGAAATTTCAACAAATTGATGCCGCGACTAACAGAAGGTTTCAAAACGAAGCATACTCTTTCAGAACTCAGAGGTGATATAGTGACTAATGCCCAGAGCTTACTTAAATTATAGAGGGAACACTTCTCCAGCCTGCTGAATGACAGGGAAAGCATAACAACACCGGCGAACCCGATTCCACAATCGATGACGATGGAGCAAACGTTCAATTGCCCGATGGATAGCCGATCGAGCTATTCAAATACTGCGGCGAAGATGTGATGAGGAGCATGCATAACCTCCAATAATTTTTTTTTTGTTTTTGCAATATCTCTTTTTTTATTGAATCTGCTTTTTTTAAGCCTATCAGACAAGCAAGCTGTTTACGTGATACGTTCCTCCTTGGTACACGGGCATATCTCTTCTTTTAAGGCGTGTTTCCTTTTGCAAGAATGTACCAAAGCATTAGCCAAAGGATTTGGGTGATCTCGGAGTTTAGATATGTATATAACTCTGTTATCTTCTACATCTTTCTTTACCGTAGGAATACCAAGATCTTTATGGATATTTTCATTATGCATATACCACCGGTGAACTCGTAATTGTTCAAATCATTTGCATTGAAGCCATAAATTGTGTCATATATTGGGCAAGGTTGAAAATCATAGTTTCAACGCTTACACTTCGTTGGTTTTGGAGCAATTGCATTTGTGCAGTATTGCCTTTCACCACGTTTGCATAACTCCCTTTTGTAGCATTGTCTTTAGGAGCTACTGGTTTTAAAATATCGACGGGGATTTCAATATTTTCATGGGAAGGAATATTCATCATTTGGTTATGACGTGCTTGAACGCCTTGTGACAACTTCGATTTCAAATCTTCATATACAGGACAACCCCTGTAGTTAGCACTTTGATTTCCTCTACAATTGCTACATTTTTTATTTAAATCCTCTTTTTTAAGAGTACATTTAGAAGTAGGATGTAGATCACCACACACCACACAGACACAGTATAGAGTGCAATATGCTTTCGTGCGACCATACTCTTGGCAGTTTGTTCATTGTACTGGGCCATTTCTCTTATGTAGCTCCTCAACAGTGATTCTGCGATGAAACAGACATTTTAAGTTGTAAATCGGGTGTGTTTCATTTGTCTTTAGTTGTTTAGAATTTGGCATCAATTCTATTTAGAACATTGGCTGGGGTACTTTGTTTCTATTAAATACTTTATTTAGAACAATGTTAATACCAAAACCGCATTCCTTCAATGCTTCTTTGACATTACTAGAGTCTACGGCGGACTCTACACCCTTAATTTCAACAACTAGGCCCTTAGAGCTTTTCAGTTGATATGAATATTAATTCTTGTTTTTATTTGACAAAAATTTAAGGATTTTTATAAAACTTTTTTCAGTTAGGACTGAATTTTTGTTTCATCTATATTGACTTTTTTCAAAGGCACTATATGAAAACTGTTAGTATCAACAATTTCACTTAATTTCGCATTAAGAGTATTACTGCCACGCACGCGCAAATATATTGGAGGTGGTTTTGCAATAACGACTGTGGTGGTACCCTTCGCATCATCATCTGAATCATCGCTTAGTATGGTAAATAAGTTGCCATTTAGGATTTCTGGCTTTTTACCATTTGGCGTGCCTGGTTGAAATTTTTTGGTATTGACCGCTGATTTAACTGGACTTAATTTCCTTTTTACGTTTATATAGCGATCAATATCAGTCTGAGAAGACGGCTATTTTTTGCTTGGTGCATTCTCACCTTGCATTTTGTTTTCATTCGCTGTCCGGGAGCTTGCTGGTACCTGCAAACTGGTTGCGGTCAGCGCATTTGCACTTGCTTAGTTGCATTTAAAGAATGCCTACGGCCTTGCT
>JAPZAG010002075.1:0-21870 GCA_027475135.1 Bactrocera correcta
GTGGGATTTCAGACATGGTGTCAAAGAGAAAGATGCTCAGTATGCTTTGACTTTTCATCATGAATAGACTTACTAACGAGCAAGCTTGCAAATCATTGAATTTATTACCAAAATCAGTTGGCAGAAAATCCGCTTTTTTATCGACAAATTTTGTTCAGCGATGAGGCTCATTTCTGGTTGAATGGCTACGTAAATAAGCAAAATTGCCGCATTTGGGGTGAAGAGCAACCAGAAGCCGTTCAAGAACTGCCCATGCATCCCGAAAAATGCACTGTTTGGTGTGGTTTGTACGCTGGTGGAATCATTGGACCGTATTTTTTCAAAGATGCTGTTGGACGCAACGTTACGGTGAATGGCGATCGCTATCGTTCGATGCTAACAAACTTTTTGTTGCCAAAAATGGAAGAACTGAACTTGGTTGACATGTGGTTTCAACAAGATGGCGCTACATGCCACACAGCTCGCGATTCTATGGCCATTTTGAGGGAAAACTTCGGACAACAATTCATCTCAAGAAATGGACCCGTAAGTTGGCCACCAAGATCATGCGATTTAACGCCTTTAGACTATTTTTTGTGGGGCTACGTCAAGTCTAAAGTCTACAGAAATAAGCCAGCAACTATTCCAGCTTTGGAAGACAACATTTCCGAAGAAATTCGGGCTATTCCGGCCGAAATGCTCGAAAAAGTTGCCCAAAATTGGACTTTCCGAATGGACCACCTAAGACGCAGCCGCGGTCAACATTTAAATGAAATTATCTTCAAAAAGTAAATGTCATGAACCAATCTAACGTTTCAAATAAAGAACCGATGAGATTTTGCAAATTTTATGCGTTTTTTTTTTTAAAAAAGTTATCAAGCTCTTAAAAAATCACCCTTTAGTACTTTTAAGTTCAGTATTAAGTAATTTTGGGGGCCCGTCTACATGCTACTCACAGATATTCATATATTTGTGCATGTCTAACACAGCCGATTGTGTTTTGGTATTTCAAGTTTGCTTGTTTTCTACTTTTGCCCCTCTTTTGAACGTGTGCTTGTGGTATTGCGCCACATGTGGCTTTTATTGACTTATTTTTTTTTTGTTTTTATGAATGAACTTGTTTTTTAATATTGTTTAGTATTCTTTAACTTATTTCGCTTTTGTAGTAATGTATGTTTGAAATTTTTTTAATTTTGTGCAATTTTTAATAAGAAAATTTCAGCGTTAGTTGCGCGTGGCAACAAGAATTACCAGCGATTGTTATGGTATACATATGTACATATACGGTAAATAGGGACTTATTAAAATTTTTTGAAAGATTTTAAATTGTTTTATTTAAGTGGATTACTTGTTTATAAAAACAATCAAATTCCCGGAAAATTTTGAAAAACGTTTGGATGCATTGTTGAAATAAATTTAGCCGATATACATAGTATGAAGGCATTGATATATTATAATTATCTTAATTTCGTTTTTCAGAGAAAAAACGAAAATTTTAGAAATTACTCCGAATTTGTTAGAAAAAAACATTTGTTAAAAATCAAAATTTTAATTTTTGTTTTTGAAAAATATTTCGAAAATTTAACTTCTTTTCAGAAAAAGCCAAAAAATTTTAGAAATATATTACTTCGAATGTTAAAAATTTTTTAATTTATGAAAAAACAAATCTATTTTCTGATTACAGATAAAAATTGTATATAGTTATTCAAATATCCTTTGCAGAATCAAAAGGAGAATCCGAAAAGTTTCAAATGTTTATCTCTCTATACAATTTATTTTACACAATACAATTTATTTTATGAAAAATATGAAAAAATACTCCGAAATTTTAAGAAAAAATTCGAAATTTTCATTTAATGAAAAAATACTCCAAAGCTGTCAGAAAAAATCGAAAAATGTTTAGAAACAAATTGTTAGAAAAAAATTACTTTTACGAAAATTTCTAACAAAATAGTAAAAACAAATTTATTTTCTCATTAAATACAAATTTTTTACTGAGTTATTCTATTTTATATATTTCCTTTGCTGAGTCAAAAAGGGAATCGGAAAAGTTTAAAGTTCTTATCTCAAAATTCAATTCTTTTTATACAAAAATACTCCGAAATTTGCAGAAAATGCTCGGAAAAGTTCAAAATTTTCGTATTATGAAAAAATGCTCTGTAGTTGTCAGAAAAAGGCCAAAAATGTTGAGAAAAAATTAAGAAGTTTTAAATTTACAAAAATTTTACTAAGTTATTCACTTTTAGATATTTCCTTTTCTGAATTAATAGTGCATTCCGAAAAGGTTTAAATCCTTACACATATTATATTATTATATTATTAAGTTATTTCTACATTTATTGCTTAGTAAAATTTTAAACAAACATCAATGTGTTAAAATTAAAAAAAGGGCTTCCGAAAGTTTTCAAATGGTTGTGTTTTTGCTTTACTCCAGTTTTTATTTAAACACCAAAATTAAATAAAGTTTTTCGTTTAGTTAAAAAAATTGTCTTTACTTTGCTAAAATCGGAATATCGAAATGTTTCAAAATCGTCACTTTTACGTGCTGTTAACAAGTTATTTAGAAATGCTTTGCCTCTTCTATTTGAAATTTCGATTTCTAAAATAAAAATAAATGAGCTTCGACATTTTGGGAAATAAAAGAGGGGCGACTTCTTGGTATTCCAAGCTTTTCATTGTTGTTAAGATGGTATCCTGAAAAAACTTTTTTATTTTACAATATTGTATTATAAACTTTGACTCCTAAAACAAAAAATGATTGCCGATGTTCTCGAAGATGAAAAATGAGATCCCTGAAAATTTCGGCTTATTACGTTTTGGAAACACAATAGAATACATTTTAAAATACAATAATAAAGCAAATGTTTGTGAAAACTATTTAATATTTTATACTTCGAAAAAATTCACGGTTTCAATTTTCTCCAATTCTTATAAAAACATCATAATCGAAATTATTTTTTGATAGTGAGATAAATTTTTTTCATAAACTGCGTTCCGAAAACCTAATTTTCGTTTTTTGTGTAATTTGGAATTATACTCCAAAAGAAATCGCTGGCGGCAACTTCATAATACCCCCTCGTAGAAGCCACCCTCCTTATTCGCGAAGAACAGCCACTTTTCACAAGCCTCTTTTGAGTTCAACTTTACACCAACAAGGGCGTTCGCCATGGACAGGAACAGATGGTAATCATTTGGTGCTAAGCCCGGGCTGTATGGTGAATGCGATAAAACCTCCCATCCGAGCTCCCGTAGCTTTTAACGAGTCGTCAACGAAGTAAGTGGTCTTGCATTGTTCTGGTGGAACACCACACCCTTCTTGTTGGGCAATTTTGGACGCTTCTGGTCGCTCGCCTGCTTCAAGTGGTCCAGTTGTTCACAGTAGATGGTAGAATTAAGCGTCTGCCCATATGGGAGCAGCTTATAGTGGATGATTCCCTTTCAATCCCACGAAACCTTCCTGGCCGTCAATCCCGGCCTGGCCACTGTTTGAGATCATTCACCGGCTTTCGACCACGACCTTGATATTGTCGTATGGGATTCATTTTTCGTCGTCAGTCACCATCCGCTTCAAAAATGAGTCGAGTTCGTTTCCTTTCAGCAGCATATCTTAGGCTTTGATTCGGTCCAGAAGGGTTTTTTTTGCGTCAAATCATGCGGCACCCAAACATCAAGCTTTTTTGTGTATCCAGCCTACTGAAGATAGTTTAAAATGGTTTGGTGAGTAACTCCTATCTTCTGAGCATTTTCACGTGATGCGCATGCCGGTCTAACTCGATGTTTTCCATGATTTGATCGGTATTTGTCGTCACAGGTCTTCCGCCGGCTGGCTTATCAATGGTGTCGTTTTCACCCGCTTTGAATCGTCGAAACCAATCCGCCATCACCCAAAACACCATTAATCTCACAGAATGTTTCTCTAGCGGATTAGTGAACTCCATGTTTACACGTCTATAACTGTTGAACGCAATATCCAAACTAAACATGCATAGCGTCGTTTTGTAGGTTATGTCAAGACCTTTCAAAGATATATAGTATTGCCAGATATGAGCTCTGTAGCGCTTTATACAAAGTCGTGAAATTAAAAAGACAAAATGGCGGAAGGGAGATATTTGACAACCTAATATTAATGGGATCCCGGAATTTTCAAATTCTTAAATACATCTTCATGGTATCAAGCTCTTTAATGTTGTTAACACATTATTATGAATCAGTTATGACTATATTATTGAATTCGATCCCTAAAAGCAAAAGTAATTGAGTTTCGATGTTGAACAAATAAAAAAACGGGATCCCGAAACATTTCAAATTTTTTAAGTTTTGTGGCCATATAAATTATTGTTAACGCAAATTTTGTGTAAAGAAATTTAAAATGATAAGAATTTCGGTACTTCGTAAAAAGTTTGAAACTTTTACTTTATGAAAAATTCCTCCAACAATACAATCCAGATCAAATAGCAAGATTTTCCTAATGTGATCGTGTAATGCTAAAATGCTTGTTAATGGGGTCTCGAACTTCATAAAAAATGTATTTTTTGCTTTTTCATATTTTCGAACCATTCCGAAAAAACTACTTTATCAAAACATCAAAATCTAACATATTATAAAAAATTTTGCAATACCCGTTTTCCAAAAATCTCAAGTTTGGTTATTTTGTATAGTTTGGAACCACGAAATGTTTCAAATTCGTCGTTAGTTACAGGATGTTGCTAGGGGCAACAGCACTTTTACAAAATTATTGTAAACAAACTAAACACTTTTCCAATGACTTATTTTTATCTTTAATAACTATCTTAGCTTTATTTATTTCTGTTGTTTTCTTGGTTTTACAATAAAACAGCTATTTTGATCTTTTCAAACACTTTTTGCGTAAACGCCTTTTTTCGCGATCTTGACAATTTCACTCTATGAAAAACGCCTACTTAATGAACCCTTGTATAGCTTATACCATGTTCAGACCGACACTTAATCACACGATTTCGGCTGTTGTGTGGTTTATCCCACTAATCTTATAAATTTATCAAGATTTAGCCATACAAAAATGACAGTTTCAAATCACTTCATTGAAATGATTTGAAACTGATCCACGCAAAATCTCTCTGTGCGACTCTGATTTTGCGCCATCTACTTGTCAGCTTTGGAAATCTGTTAGACATTACAAAGAAAAAAATGTGAACAAACAAATTTTTTTTAAAGCAATGAATCTAATGTCACCTGAAAATTTACTTAACAAATGAAAAGATGCATCCACTAACGGCAGTGAGAACACTGTTGGGTTGTGAAATGATTAAATGTAATCTAATCTTTTAAATTTTCGATCTGAAAACGGTATTACAAGTTTAGAACAATTCATTGTAAGCTTACACAATACACCAATCCTATAGGCAACATCGGGCATGAAAGGGTTAAATGCCGAAGTATTTCAAATATGAATGAAATTTTTTCAAAGTATTCCTAAATAAATATTTTTATAGGGAATAGTAGGATCAGCGTAATTAAGTGCATTTCTTTCGAATTTCAATGTATGTCTACTCAAAAACGTCACTACTTCAGTCGTTTTACAACATTCCTGACCTACTACCCATGAACAATGGGTCTTTTTTTAAATTCATAAATGTACAGACCAGTCGTTGTTGACACAGCTCAAAGTAGTCTCGAATTATGTATATATTTTTTGAAAAATTTTATAATTTCCAGGAATTCATTCATTAAGTCTGTATACATCATAGCTTTGAAACTTTTTTGTGAAAAACACGAAGTGTAACAACATTAATGTATAAATTTATTTTTTCTTATAATCCAAATTTTATGCGATAACCAGTGACGTCAGCCGACGTTTCTACTCAATTTATTATTTTTTAATGTACAAAGTTCAGAAATCTATTTTAAGTATTTATAAATATAATTGAATAAATTTTTAATCTATTGTTTTTTTAGTTTTAGGTATTTTTGCATAATATGGCACTTTTTCAATTGTTCAAGAGCTAACCATTGCAACAAAAAAAACAGTTTGGAACCATTTTATTAAGGTTTGATACAAACATGCATAAGTTTCGATGCATGCGTGTTATCACAAGAAATACCTCAATGGCCAAGTCGATCTACTTCCTAAGCGGATGGTTACCGTTGTTGAAAAGTGGTTCACTTATGATAACGTCAAACGCAATCGGTAGTAGGCGAATTGCAATGAGTCGGCGCAAATGGTTTAGCTACCAGAATTGACCATTAACCGTGCGATTCTGTAACGTGAGACAGTATCAAGTCTCTAAATTTGAGATTTTGAGTTAGAGACAATTTTTGAGACTTGAGACGATTTTGCTATTCTGTAAGTGACAGTCTCAAAATCTATTACATTTCATTATTCAGAGATGTTTTTATACTTGAATGATAATAAATATGTCGATAACAAATATTAACTTTTCTATAACATAGTCAAAAAACATGATTATCAATAAAAATGAAAATATATGTTGACTTTGTTTTATAATATTTACGAAATTTATGTAAAATTTGATTATTTTTAACCTTTTCGTGTTTGAATTGCTTACAAATGTAAAAAAATGACAATCGATTAATATCTATGATGATCTCTATTCAGTAGATTGAAAATGGCAGCAAGAGTTCTTTTTAGTTTTGTGACCAGCTAACTACCAGGTCTTAATATTTTGAGACTAACGCTAGAGACTGTTTAGTGAATAGTAATTAGTATCAAATTGATACTTTGTCTCAAAATGTCTCAAATAGAGACTAGAAACTGGTTACAGAATCCCGCTATAAGTCCGGACGTGACTCAAAGTGATTACTACACGTTCGTGTCTATGGCGAATGATTTTGCTGGTAGAAAGCTCGCCTCAGTGTTGTCATGTAGCTCGTACAGTTCACCATCTCATCGACTGTGATACCTACATCTGAAGCAGAACCTCTCTCTCGAAAACTCGCAACGTCGACTCATCAGTGTTGTCATCGTCCATGCCTCTACGCCATATAGCAGGAAGGGAATAATGTGCGACTTATGGAGTTTGGCCTTTGTTGACGTTGTTGTTGGTGTTAATGCAGGTTCCAAGGTAGACGAAATTAACAACGACTTCGTAGCTATAACTGTCAACAGTGACGTGGCAACCATGTCGTGAATGCAATAACTCTTTGTTTGATGATAGAAGATATTTCGTATTGCTCGTTCACTACCAGACCCATTTGCTTTGTTTCCTTATCAAGTCTGGAGAAAGCAAAACTATCGGCGCAGTTGCTGAGGCTAGTGATATTAATATCATTGGCGTACGCCTGCTGTTGTAAACTCTTATAGTAAATTCTTCTCTTTTCTAATCTACAGCTCGAATTATTTTTTCCAGGAGTAGATTGAAGAAATTGCACGATATAAAATCGCTTTTACTGAAACCTGCTCCGGTCTTCAAACCTTCTGTTAGCTGTCGCATCTTTGCTCAAAAAAAATTTTCAGTGCCTACTGCATATAGTAGATTTTTTTTTAAATTTTTTTTTAAATTTTTTTTCAATTTTTTTTTTTACAGTTATATACATAGCTGAGGATAATCTACAAAAGTAGTGGATCGTTTAAACTGACCTCAAGTTTATTTAAGAATTTGCCGTATCAAATTCAAATTTTCATAGAATATTCCTACATATATGTATGTACATTTGTATATTCGTTACATGAGAAATACAAACACATTTTTTAAAAACACAAGTGTACATACAAGGTGAATTCCAAAGTAAACAGAACTTTTTGAATCTAGCGCCCACTGGTGGCGCCATCTATATGTCGACTGGTGCGTTAGAATCTGCTATCTTTATCGATAGTCCAGTGAGAATTTTATGACATTTCATCGATTGGAAGTGAAGTTATTGCGTTTTAAGTGTCAGTTTGTTTGTGATATCGGTACGAAAATGAACTTCGAACAAAGAGCCAACATTAAATTTTGTTTTAAAATTGGTAAAACTTATACCGAAACCTTGCCAAGGAGCTAAAACACACGTTCGACATGCTTTTGGACCGTGTAAAAAGCTGTATTGAAGTAGAAGGAGACTATTTTGAATAAAATAAATTGATTTTGACGAAAAAACCATTTGTTCTGTTTTTTTAAGACCTGCTTATTTTGGAACGGTCCTTTTACTTACTTAAAACTTTACTCCGGTAACTTTTTTTGGGCTTTTCCATCAATCAATAGAGGACCGATGACCACTGATTAATTGCTTACTAATTTCTATAGATTTCAGTGTATCACACCATTGCTATTCCTTGCACACTTTTAGGGGGCAGTTTAAAATAATTTAATTTAATAAAAATTGATTACTTCTTAAAGAAAATATATAAGTTTAGTACTTATTATACATAAATCCAAATAGTTGTTGGTTGCAGTTTGCTACAATAACCTCAAAAATATATATCCAATCATGAGTTTTGCTTCTTCCCTGCTTTCAAAACTTTAAAGAGCCTACAAACAAGTGACGAGGTCAATCAAACACATATTCAATTCACCGCCCCACTTTTAAAGTGGCAAATAATTAGACAAGCGCAACCCACAATTACCGTTGCTTCTGTTACGTTTTTATTCACTACTTTAATAATATTACTTCTAATCATTTATTAGATTAATTGTGATTTCAGGGTGACACATGTATATAAATTTGTATTTTATTGAGCTATTCGTTGGTGAAGGGGGTGCTTTAAAGGCTGCTACCCTCGTCTTTTCGGCTAACTCGATTAGTATGTGACGTGTGTATGGCACAAGTGAGGTACGAGTATGTGTATGTATATAATTTTGTGGGCGTAACTGTTTGATTTTTGTCAGAACTTTGCTACATAAGTAGATTTAGTCAGCATTATATTTATACATACCATGTATACAATGTACATAGTTATATGTATACGAATGTGTGTATGCCAGTTTTTGAAAGATTTTGATGTTTGATAAAAATTTATACAAATACAGGGTGCTCCAATTAATATTTACTACTATAAAACTGCCAAGAATGCTTTCATCTAAAAGCTGCTTCCATTAGAATTATCGTATATGATTATTGAGACTCCAACCATAACTCGTAAGATTCTGTTCGATTCTTCAAGTTTATTTATAGATACATATGTCGTGTTTGGCACCGAAATATTTTGACTAAAAGCTGGAGAAATTTGTGCTAGCGAGAGTAAACTGAAATCTATATTTTTTATCATAATTTCTTGGAACTATTGTACAAGTACTATTAAGCTGGGCTTCACTTGAGAGAATCATTACCTTCAAGCAAATTCGCACCTGTTCTGAAATTTTGAAGGGCACCTTATTCATAATAGCTTTTCTAGATCCACATTATTCCAATTAGATGATTATTGTTCTAACTATTGTTACCGGATTATAGTGATGATTTCGAACTAGGCGGACTTTTTGGTCGTTAATATAATCACAACGCGATAACGTACAAATACTTCACTTCAGTTCAGTAGGGTTCTGATAACTTCTTTGCGAGTTAACAACCGCGCGCCAGCCGTTTCTTCTTTTCGCTACGTGGCACCTATTGGATGTTCCAAGCGAAGCCAGGTCCTTCTCCACTTGGTCCTTCCCCTCTTCCTCTGCTTCGCCGGCGGGTACTGTGTCGAGTACTTTCATAGCTGGAGTGTTTTCGTCCATCCTGGAAACATGACTTATGATCCTTATTTGGAAATATGGATCCAATAGCCTTTTGCCTCTGTTTGCAGACCAATTTGCACAAGAAGCTAGGTCCATATTATGTGAGTGCTTCTTGAACTTACTGTGGCCGGTGTAGAATACAACAAGTAGCCTGAGTTTGTTTCCTATTGACGTTGATTACATGTTCAAACCTGCTGAGGTTGTATGTACCCATTAGCAACTTGGCATGGCGTATGTATGGAGTTGTTGCCAATACCTCTAACTGCCTACTCCTTCTTCATTGCGGTGGCAGCTCCTTTATGGTATTGTCATCGTGACGAAGGGTTCAGGTTCTACCATGTTAGTGGATAGCTCAACAGCTAATTCATTCCCGATTATATCTTTGTGACCGGGCACCCAGATAAGGTGCAGCCATTCTCTACACTAATCACCAGTACCGATTTGATCTCGTAGACAGATACTGCTTTAAGTGCCGCGGACCGTCGCTAAGTGTGGTTATAAGTTTGTTGCGATAGGTGCGTTGGAGGTTTATCTTTACGCATTGAGTTATGACGAAGGCCTCTGTCTGAATTATGCTCGGAAAGCTTCCCATAGGTTTGGAGAGCTTGGTGAGTGGTTCTACGAGTCTTGCATCAATTACCTCAGACGTTTTTAAACCGCTGGTGTACCAATTAATTGTACTACCCCTGTAACAAAACGGCGATTATTTGTAACGAATTTATAGTTAATAGTTTTAATCAGTTTAAGGATCACTGTGAATTATTAGTTTAAGCGCGTTATTGTGAATTATCGCAGTGTCCTTTACTCCCTACGTTCGTTCTCGGTGTCCATACTGTTGGAACTCCGATTATAATTGACTCAATTTCCGAACGCCGAGGAGATAGGCTGAGACACTGCGGTAAGTTGATCTTGTAGATCATTGAATATTTGTAATAACCTTTTCTTTCTAGAAATAAATTGTGGTTGTTGTTGTTGTTCTCATTTGTTACATTATGCACGTGTACGAAATGTATGTGCGCATATGAGAGCACAAACACAATTAAATTCGCCAGCCAACGGAATTGAGACATCTTTATTTCGCAGCTTTTATTTGCGATCTTTATTTCGAACGTGCCGTCACTCCCGTGCCAGTGGAGTACATAAATTACATTATACAGCTTTATGGGTAACTGATTATTTACGAGCCGCCATCGTGACACAACTTGTTAACGTGTCTATCGCCAAACGGGAAGCCATCCCGCTATTTGCCACCACGTTGTAACCGTTACGTCGCCAAACGGGAAGCCATCCCGCTATTTGCCACCACGTTCTAACCGTTACGTCGTCAAACGGGAAGCCATCCCGCTATTTGCCACCACGTTGTAACCGTTACATCGCCAATGGGAAGCCATCCCACTATTCGCCGGCGAATCGTAACCGTCACGTCGTCAAACGGGAAGCTATCCCGCAATTCTCCGCCAACGCCATAACGTTTTATATCGCCAATCGGGACACCTTCCCGCTTATTAGTCGCCATCTTCATAGATATTATATTGCCACTGGGAAGCCATCCCACTATTCGCCGCCAAATCGTAGCCACCACCACGGGAAGCCATCCCGCAATTCTCCGCCAACATTATAACGCTTATATTGCCAAATTGCCGAACATATTTGTGTAACATTTCCTTCAAGCCGCCGTATTAAAACAATGTAAAACTCAACTAGAAAGAGTATGCGAATTCAACAACAAGACAGCCTTAGTAAATCAGTTTCTGTTGAAGATCAAAGATTGGATAATGATGATGTGGATAACGGATCCAATCATCAAGGTAGTGCGTCAACTAACTCTAGCGTATCTACCAAAGTTACAGTGGAAAGTCAGCAACAAATGCTCGTTGCCATGCAAAAGCAAATCAATGCTCTGAGTAACCAGCTGCGAGGTACTCAGGTAAAGTTGAAGGAAAGTGAACGTCAGTGTGAACTTCTGAAGTCCACGATACGCGTAGAGAACGGATCAAGGTCAAATCCCATTGCGACCTCAGTTGATCCCGCTATAGATACCGCTATACAACCTACAGCAGTCTCAACGCAGATAACAATGAACTCTTCTATGCAGTCTACGTCAACGTATACAGCTGCCGCGCATACGTATACTCAGTGTCCTTATGAAGGTTCTACATCGCCAATTTTCACAGCCACCGCCTCTTCGATAGGTACTATGCCTTCAACTTCGTTACAGTCGCAGTCATTTGCTAACGTTACGCCAGACAGTTCATATCTGCCTACACTACCGAGAAAGATCCAAGACTTGCCAGATTTCGACGGATGCGCAGAAGACTGGCCTATGTTCGCCGCCGCCTTCGCACAGTCAACTGCATCATACAATTACTCGAATTTCGAAAACAATCAACGTCTACAGAGATGCCTAAAGGGTGAGGCTAAAGACAGTGCACTCACTTCTAATCCATCCGGATAACGTTCCTGCCGTTATGGACACTTTGCGATTTCGATTCGGCCGTCCAGAACTACTTATCAAATGTCAGCTGCGCCAAGTACGGGAGATGCCACACATATCAGAATCCGCCATCGACAAAATGATTCCTTTCTCAGTTAAAGTAAAAAACCTAGCCGTGTTCCTACAATCAGTAAATGGTCAGCAGCACTTGTGTAACCCAACATTATTGGAGGAGCTTGTGGGTAAGCTACCCATGAGCAAGAAACTCGATTGGGCAAAAACCTCATCGATGATACAGCCATATCCCACAATCAACGATTTCAGTACCTGGCTTAGTGGAGTGGCCGATCTATACAGTACAAGATAGTGGGCGGACTCATTCGAGCGAACCAAAGCGCCGCGTTCTTCTTCAAACCGCAAACAACGCCAGAGAAATCCTATGTCCACTGTGTCATGTGGGACACCATATCTTCGATTGTGACACGTTCAACTCGCTAAGCATCCGTGACAGATGGAGCAAAGCCAAGCTCCTCCGCTTATGTTTCTCTTGTCTTCAGGGTGCTGCAGAACGAACGGTTGTCAAAGAGTACATAACAAACTGTTACACGAGCCACCGAGGAGCATGTCAAAGATGCAACGGGTTGAGATTCCATCTGGACCAACCGCAGCCGATACAGTACTCAGTTGTACAGACAGTGGAATGAAAAAACAAAAAGTGTTGTTTAGAATAGTTCCAGTTACAGTGCATAGCCACAAAGCTCGTATTAATACCTTCGCCCTACTGGATGAAGGATCGTCGATAACTATGGCCGATTCTTCTTTGATTGAGCAGCTCGGAGTAAAGGGTCACCAAAGCCGGGTATCCCTACAATGGCTGGGTGGAAGAGCTGCTACTGATAATGCAACTATCGTCGACATCGAGGTTAGTGGTTCCAATTCAGGCCAGAAATATAAGTTGCATCATGTCTACGGCATCCAGGATTTACAACTTCCGATACAAAGTTTACAGAAAGCTGATGTAGATGAAGCTCGCTTGAAAAGGTTGTCGATTCGAACGTACGACAACGCCGTTCCCAAGTTGCTTATTGGACTAGACCACAGTCACTTGGGAATTCCTAGTGAGATCGAAACCCTACAATATAAGGGTCCTTACGCCGCACGTACTAAGTTAGGTTGGGTCGTCTTCGGGCCGACTGATAACTTCAATCAAGCGAGGACATCGTGTTTGCATATGTCCGTCTCGGAAGAAAAATATCTGCAAGATGTGGTGGCCGATTAGTATCGAGAGCTTCGGTGTACGTCCAGCACCACTCGTCGAGCCCGACGATGATAAAAGAGCGCGCCAGATACTCGAGTCAACGGTCAGGAAGATCAACGGACGTTTCCAAGCCGGTCTCCTGTGGAAACGAGATAATGTTCAGCTCCCCGACAGCTACTCCATGGCCGAGAGAAGACTGGTCGGAATTGAGCGTAAGATGAGACGAGACGAAACATTTGCCCGAGAGTATCGTGCTATCATCCGGGATTACGTTAATAAAAATTATGCCAGAATGTTGCTCCCGGAAGAAGCTGCAATTACATGTTCAAGAACGTGGTACCTTCCACACTTCGGTGTAATGAATGTCAATAAGCCAGGTAAACTGCGCCTAGTGTTTGATGCCGCCGCCACCGTCAACGGTTGTTCACTAAACAGTTACCTGCTAAAGGGTCCTCAACAATATCAACCAATGCCTACAGTACTTTTTAATTTTCGTGTTGGCGCAATTGCCATCGCCGCCGACATCAAAGAGATGTTTCACCAAATTTCTATAAGAGAAGAAGATAGAAATGCCCAAAGGTTTCTTTGGAGGGACGGTAACGACAAGATTCGTCCTGACGTATACGAAATGCTGGTGATGACATTTGGAGCCGCATGCTCGCCTTGCACGGCCCAGTATGTCAAAAATATTAACGCACTTGAGCACCGTAAAAGCTGTCCAAGAGCCTACGACTCTATCACAAAGCATCACTATGTTGATGACTTCGTGGATAGTTTCGACAACGTTAAAGAAGCCATTAAAGTAGCCAATGAAGTCAGATGTATTCACAAGAATGCCGGGTTTGAACTACGCAACTTTTCTTCAAATTCCTTAGAAGCCAAAATCGCCCTAAATGGTTATAAACCAGAACAACTGACAAATAGCCTAGTCACATTAGCAGTAGAACGCGTTCTTGGAATGTATTGGCAACCTAGTAGCGACGTATTTAGTTACACACTCAAATTTAACAACGTGGATGCTGAAGTTATCAGTGGACAAAAACAACCGTCGAAAAGAGAGCTACTAAGCATAGTCATGTCAGTATTTGACCCGCTTGGGTTTTTATCCAAATTTATGGTCAACGCAAAATTGTTGGTGCGCGAATCGTGGCGTTACGAATTGCGGTGGGATGAGCCTCTGCCTGAACCTATATGTAAAGAGTGGGACAAATGGCGCCGACAGTTGAAAAATGTATTGAATTTTCGAGTCCCTCGCCACTATTTCGCCCGTGGACCACCTGCCGAAGTGCAACTTCACATCTTCGTAGATGCCAGTGAGGATGTATTTGCAGCAGTGGCCTACTGGAGAGTAACGTATACAGATAACAAAGTTTGCGTCGTACTCGTGTGTGCCAAAACGAGGTGTGCGCCACTAAAACCAATGACTATTCCACGCCTTGAATTGCAGGCAGCCGTCTTAGGAACTCGACTGCTAGAGACTATCATCAAAGATCATTCAGTTGCAATCAAAAAACGCGTGATGTGGAGCGATTCCAAAACGGTTCTGAGTTGGACTGAATCGGGAACACGTCGCTACAAGCCATTCGTAGCACATCGTGTGGCAGAAATTCTAGACGCTACCGACGCTAACGACTGGCGTTGGATACCATCGGAGGAGAACGTTGCTGATAAGGCAACAAGACCAAGTACGGAATTCGACAGTCGTCCGACTTCACGATGGCTAAATGGACCATCATTTCTAACAGAAGAAGAAGAAGCCTGGCCTAAATTTGAAAGATTCCCTGATCTGTTAGAAGAGTGTGAAGAGCTTCGTCCGAAATTTGTAATGTTAGCCACGCCGTCATGTGTCATAGACATGACAAGATTTTCAAGTTTAACTAAGCTAAAGCGGTCGGTCGCCTGGGTCATCCGATTTATAGATTTGTGTCGTCATAAAAAAGTGGAGGGGTGTCTGACCGTCGAGGAATTAAAAGTAGCCGAAATTTTCTTATGCCGCCTTGCCCAATCTGCCTCGTACTCACTTGAGATTAATCAATTGAAAGAAGGTGGAAATGTAGTGAAGGGGTCTGAGTTATACACACTCTCCCCGTTTATCGACACAGAAGGTATTATGCGTGTTAGCGGACGTATCGATTCTGCCAGCTGGCTTCCGTATGATACCACGCGACCTATTATTCTAGCACAAAATCATGATCTCACTCGCTTGATCTTACTGGACTGTCATAATCGGATGAAACATCAGAACGTGGAGGCGACGATATGTGAGGTTCGGCAAAGATACTGGGTGCCGAATATAAGACGTACTATGAAGAAGATCATATCGACATGTCTTATTTGTAAAATTTCTAAGTGCATACCCTCACAGCCTATGATGGGTCAATTGCCAAAAGATCGACTAACGCCATTCGTGAGGCCATTTTCTTACACAGGTATTGATTACTTTGGTCCTCTCACCGTAACGGTTGGTCGGCGTAAGGAGAAAAGGTGGGTGGCGTTGTTCACCTGTCTAACAACGCGAGCGATTCACCTGGAAGTCGCTGCCGATCTTTCGACTGATGCATGCATTCTTGCAATTCGAAATTTTATCAATCGTCGCGGTATGCCAGTAAGAATCCGTAGTGACAACGGTAAGAATTTCGTAGGAGCCAACAATGAAGGAAAACGATTTTCCGAGGTATTTGATTGTCATCGCATTCAGGACGATCTTGCTGTGAAAGGAGTTGAATGGATATTCAATTGTCCGAACAATCCTGCGGAAGGTGGCATATGGGAACGTATGGTAAGGTGTGTAAAGCGTGTCCTCAATGTAACTTTAAGGAAGTTGCACCTCGCGAGCACACGCTACAGAGTTTGTTAATTGAGGCCGAAAACATCGTCAACTCCAGACCACTCACACATCTGCCGCTATCATCGGATCAGGATGAACCGCTCACTCCGAATCATTTCTTGCTTGGTACTGCCAATACTTCACAAACGCCAGCCGTCAAGGATATCGTCACGAAACCCTGCGCACTTGGTAAACAGTGGCGCATTGCCCGACAGTTAAGAGACACGTTCTGGAGACGATGGATTCTTGAGTATTTGCCGACACTTACGCGTCGAATGAAGTGGTGTGAAAGACCAAAACCAATTCAGATTGGTGATCTGGTATTTGTATGCGACGTTAACATGCCGCGGAAGCAGTGGTGCCGTGGTCGGGTAGAAGCGGTACAGCGTGGATCTGATGGCGTTATCAGGAGAGCTGATGTACGCACCAGCAGTGGAATCCTTCGTCGTCCCGTGTCAAAGTTAGCCGTTTTGGACGTGGAGTAAGTGAATCGGATCGATTCACGGAGGGGGGGATGTAACAAAACGGCGATTATTTGTAACGAATTCATAGTTAATAGTTTTAATCAGTTTAAGGATCACTGTGAATTATTAGTTTAAGCGCGTTATTGTGAATTATCGCAGTGTCCTTTACTCCCTACGTTCGTTCTCGGTGTCCATACTGTTGGAACTCCGATTATAATTGACTCAATTTCCGAACGCCGAGGAGATAGGCTGAGACACTGCGGTAAGTTGATCTTGTAGATCATTGAATATTTGTAATAACCTTTTCTTTCTAGAAATAAATTGTGGTTGTTGTTGTTGTTTGTTACATTACATTATGCACGTGTACGAAATGTATGTGCGCATATGAGAGCACAAACACAATTAAATTCGGCAGCCAACGGAATTGAGACAACCCCTAAGCAGTAGCTCGAGAGTGGAATCATTCCATTTAACCCTACTGCTAAGGTTAACCTTCAACTTCTTGATGAAGAAGAAAATAAAGTCCTTTGGGAGATGAGTCAATGGTATTATATCACTTAAGTGCTCCATACGCTGGGATGTGATTACCTTACCTCTGTCAAACCCTTCTGTTGTTGTTCAAAGCAGTGTTTGTTTGGCTATACCTGACCGATTACGAGGTGAAGTGGTGTGAGCTCAAGCTTGACTTCAAAGGCTGACGTGGGGCATGTGCGCATGGCATGCAAGTCGTTATAGCTTCAATAGTTCCAGCTTTACTGAAGTCTGCGATGCTTTTGAGACCCCAGCTATCGCACGATTATGGTGTACAAACACCGAATCCTCGTCTTGCAGCTCCAGGATTTACCAGCTATTCAATTGCACACCATTACTGCTTTAGAAGCTTTGGCTATAGTCAAGTCAACATGCTGGTTCCTCCTCCAGAGTGGAATCCACCGCGAGACCAAGATCTATATCCTATATTATAGCAAGAATTGGACTTGAAATCGTCTATAAATAGAAGTCTTTACCTATTAATATCCTACTCAGTGTCTAACTTAGTACACAATATTTTCATAATTTTAGAATCGGACTACAACCATTATTTATTTTCAATTAAAACACTGAAGGGTTCAATAAAATATCTAAATTTTGGACCGATATGTGCAACTAGAAGAAGTAAGAAGAAAGAAAGTATAGTAAAAGTATGTAAGACAGCTGTCATGACGAAAGGGAAAAATTTGCTCAAATTCCTAAAGCGTATCCAAACAAACATAAAAACCTTACGACCCTGTTGAAACATCAACTGGAAAAGGAACAATGACAAGCTAGAGGTTGATGTCAACAGCTAAGCCAGAAAAAATTATCGCAGAACCGGTAACTGTATAGTGTCTTCAAGCAAAACTAAACGGACAAAAAAATCTGAATCGAATTTGCAGAAAACGACGATAAAAACGCGGTTGTAGAGAATAAATGTAGGGGGAACCGGTAACGGATGACAACATATTTAGTTTATAGAGAAATATAGACAAGTAAGTTCAATAACATCAGCAGCACTGCTGTCTGAGACCATATATAATATATAAGAGTTGACGTGAAGCTTTTTGGCACTGTTCCGAAACTTCTGTTCTGTTACTTTGTTTTAATAGTGGAATCTAAGTCCATTTGTTATCATTTATAAACAATATTGGGCAGCTTTGACACAAACAATCTGCATACGTACGACGAGCAATTGTTGAATTCCATATGCCATTGTTTTATTGTGTATTCAAATGTTTCTTTATGTAGCCGAAATTGAGCTTCTTCAAAGAATGCCAAAAAAATATGGTATTTATTAAGTGGGTACTTTCAAAATCTATATCCAAAAATAAGATACAGATATTCTGTTGTATTATAAATACAAAAGATTTTTATGCTAATACAAAATCAATTCCATTTCCTTGAATTTTAATGATGATTTCGGCTGATTTTTGATGAATTCACGCACAGTGATCACGGATTTTGATTGGCCCACATGTTGATCGTCATTTATGTCCTCACGACCACTTTGAAAACGTGCACTCTGCTACGGGATAGACAAACATCGCCATAAATTTGTTTGATCAATTGAAACGTTTCAGAAAAAGTTTTACCAATTTTCAAATAAAATTAATGTTGGCTCTTTGTGCGAAGCTCATTTTTGCCCCGATAACACAAACATACTGACACTTAAAACACAATAACTTCACTTCCAATCGATGAAATGTCATTCTTACTGGACAATCGATAAAGATAGCAGATTCTAACGCACCAGTCGACATATAGTGGCGTCACCAGAGAGCTCTAGATTCAAAAAGTCCTGTTTACTTTGGAACGCTCCTTGTATAATGCGTGAAAAGCCTGCTAATACTAATCAATCAATCAGAAATAGCAATACATCAATGAATTAGTAACCTCTTGCCGAAATTACTGATCATTTATCACTTGATGATGAAGAGCCCTTTGATAAGCTTCCTGATAATGACGTATCTTTGGATCTGCTAAATTTTGAGTACTTCGTCTAATATTCCAAGGACTAAATGATATGTTGTTTGATAATGACTTAATTCTTAATAACGATATATTTGAGCCGGCTAATGGTAATACAGGGTAGGCCATTTAAAGTTGACCCATCTGGCAACGCTGTAACTTTTAACAGCGCTGACAAATCGGCTAATGTCATACCGCGTTAGAAGCGTCATTCGAAGACAATTTATACCATGGAACAGTACACTCCAAAAGAACGCGCTGAAATTGTTCAGCTTTATATTCAAAATAACTTTTCAATTGTGTTAACTCAACGTGCGTTTCGCAAAAAAAATAAAGTGAAAAGTGCTCCAGTTAAGAACACAATTAAGTCTTTATACGTAAAATTTGTGAACACCGGTAATCTCAGTAATGCCAGTCATGCATCCAGACAACGCACAAGACGTTCTGATGAAAATATCGAAGCTGTACGAGCCAGTATTGAGGAGACTCCATCGACATCGAGTTATCGCCGCTCTCAGGAATTGGACATCTCTCGCACCACTCTCCGACGCATAATTCATAAAGATTTGAAGATGTTTCCATATAAAATTCAAATGGCACAAAAACTAAACCCAGCTGATTATCCGCGACGCCTTAATTTTGGCAAACAAACAAATGGGTCAACTTTAAATGGCCTACCCTGTAGAACTAAATCTGTCTGATTTCAAGATGTCGATGCTACTGCTTCAAGGAGCCATTCAACCGAACCTATTAGGATGGAATATTACAATTTAATATTATCACGCATAGGTATAGGAGAGATTCGGTTTAGTAACTCAATGCATATACTCGGAATAAACTTCCAAAAGACATTCTCCCCAAAAGTGTTTGAGAAGTCGACGTATGACGAACTCTCAATCCCTTGAGTTCCCCGAAATAGGAATGTGGAATGCATAGGTATATCTTCACTACGCTGAGAAGGAAGTCTGCACTGACAACTCAGCAAGAGGATTGGCGAAAGTTTCAAGGCCCTTTTGGAATCCTAAGGGTCTTTATCGAATGAGGTCGCATTAACTTCCAATTCACTTGAGGTTTAGTGCTTAGAAGTGTAGAAGTAAAATTATATAATTTTTCCTTTGAATTGAAGGTTTTACGATTTAGGTCAACTTGGAATTGTTGTCTCGTAAAAACTTTCAGGCTACTCAAGCTTTTTTTGAGACGAATACTTCAGCAGCTAAATTATTCACCATAGATAGAAACAGGTGGATGCATAAAGCCCCCAAACCAAGTTTTTGCAGTTAGTGTCGATGTGTGTGGACTGGCGTTGTCCTGATGAGACACAACTCTTCTCTTATTGGTCAAAACTGTCCGCTTCTGATCCATTACTTCCTTCAGATCGTCCAATCGTTGATGACACAGGTTGGAACTGAGAGTTGGGTTTCAATTTCAGCCTTATTTAAATGGTTCCAAAAGTTTTTTGTGCAATGTTTAGTTCCTGGGCAATTTAAACAGTGCTTACATGAAGGCCAAACTCGACGATTCCATCTTTCGATCGATATTTCCTACATTTGGCCTTCTATAGTGTGGTACATATTTGGCATCAAAGCTACCGCACAAGAAACTGATGAGTTTTAGGACAAATAATATCATGAATTGAATATTTGTGCGTATTCTTTGTCCGACCTCTGTTTCATGACCTTTTCTAAACGGTGGTTTGAGCCGCATACTCGTATTTTACTTTGAAAATTGCGCCGAAAACACAACAGGTTTTTAATTTTGTTTAGCGTTATTCTGTCTGCGGACATTGACTGCACAAGTGTTTCTTGTTAATGGAGAAAGTTCAAGGACTTGGAAGCACCCCAAACGAATTAATGGGTAAACAGCTAACAAAATATTTATTTAACATTTCAACGCAGTCTGCAAATGTCTACAAATATATCTACAATGTGTACTTAAATAACTCTACATATGGCTGGATATATTTCGAAAGTATTTGATATGCATCAACCCATATCGGAAAAGCACTCAACGATCGTCTGCAACAGAAGAATATGGGAAATTTGCCGCGTTCAAAGTTAAGCCGGAGTCTAAAGATTGGCATTTTCCTTTTGATTTGTTGGACAATAGTAATACTCTGTGAGCGTAAGCTAAATTTTTAAAAATTTGCGTAAGCATTAATTTTAATTTTATTTCTTCAGTTTCTAATCGCTATTTGAGGTCAACGCCCCTGCCTGTATTTTCAACAGTTCTGACACAATCAGATCTCACGCACAACAAATCCGCTTTTTTCGAACAAAGTTCGGCTAGCCTGATACTTGAACAGTATAATACCTTTGGAACCCCGGTCAAAAGTATGACGCCAGTGAAAGGTTTACTAAACACACTAAATCAGACACAAGTTAAATAAGGGCTGACGTTGTTTTTATAACTTCGAAGATTGTCACAGCTGTGAACTTAGTTAAGTGCTATGAAAACTGTGGCGAGTGAAAGAATGCTTTGAGCAACTTTACTGATTCAAAATATTATAGTTTAATGTATTTATATTTTTACTAAGTAAATCAACCTAACTTTTTAAAATAGCGTTAAAATAAAAATCTTTGTTTTTGTAATTTTAAATAACTTTAACAATTTTTTAGTACATTAATTGCAATAACGGAATTTTTTTCTTAATATTTGGTCAATAAGTTTACCAACTAACATATTCGGAAGTACTGGGTGTCGGAATCAGTTAGAATTTGGTATTTCTGAGGAATTAAAAACTGGAACCTGTGTGTGTTTCTGAACCATCGAAGTTCGAACCAGTTGCTATT